>NWSH02000162.1:3173322-3200024 GCA_002382865.2 Heliothis virescens | reverse complement strand
ATAAACAAGCAGCTTCAGCGAGAATTGGCTAGTTTTTTACAGAATGTTTTTGGTGGGATATCTATTATTATGATTTATTAATCGCAAAATATACGCTGAAATAAAGCGTTAATTTAGTCTTCACATGCATAATTTCAGATATAACCGAATACTTAATTTCTCTTATGATAATTCGGACTGCAATATCATACGCTCAACACGAAACTGAAAATGCGATACAAAAAAATAATTTCTTATTTAAAATGGCCGTAAAGACTTGTCAAGCCAAACTCGCTTTGAAAAAAATATAACTTAAGACGCAGTATTGCGAAACGAAGCGGTAAGTACCTATAAAGTTTAAAAGTACGGTTAGGAAAATATGCTGGTAGATCGGTTTTAAATATTCTCTGCATTCTATTTCTTCTGCAATTTTCACTGGAGCGTGAAAAACTATTTAATAACGCCGTTTCTCAGGTTTTATCGGCGTAGATCTTTTGACATTTTTATCAGAATGTCTATCATCGTGAAAGTACTCTAAGCCGATTATTCTATTACTGGTTAAAACTGGATCGCTTGTTTTTATATTGTGTGCCCGTTTATTGACTTAAAATACTGAAACGGTGTCGAAAAACGTTTGTAAGAAGTGTCAACAAATTATAAACTTCTCTGTAGTGTGAAATGGCAAGATTACACTTTTGATCTGACTTAAAACTTATATTGGCAAAGTGTCGCTTGTAGTTAGTTCAGAACTTCCGATGCTGTGACTTCCATTTAAGCCAATTGCTTAAGTTGTTAGTTAGAAGTGGAATTCTAAAAGCTGAAAATGTAGAAAATCTTCTTTAAATTCGCCACATCATAAATGTTATGTTCAGTTTAATAACTAAATTATATTATACGATAATGATAATATCGATAAATCATCTATTTTAAGCATCCCTTCCCATCCCTAACAATCAAGAATTTATACCAAAAACGTTTAAAATATTTTGTATTGACCGATAAAAAGTAACATCATCATATAAGTGAAAGGTGATAAAATATTAACCATAAAAGCGCCAAAAGCTATATTTGCTTTTTCTGCTGACTGCCACCCAATGACCCATATAGAGTGGAGAGAGCTGGCTTATATTGATTTTCCTTGTCCACGTGTAATATACTTTTAAATGGTACATTTAGAACTACCCTCTTGGGTAATAAGCCTATGCAACTAGCCGACAGGCAACCTCTACGGATATCTAAAATAGGGTGATACTAAACTAAACCTTGGAACAGAACGAAACCCTATCATTTTAGGTTGACTTTTGTCACAAAAAGAAAATTAGGTGAGTTTTTTATTTCGCTCCCAAAATATTATCCATCTATCAAAATAGTTGAATAATTTGTCACACTGTACATGTGTATATGTTTAGTCTAAGTTATTGATTTTTGCTTTCGTTAGATTCCTTCCCAAGATAGCGAGGATTTATTCTGTCATAACAAAACTTTTCTCTTACATGCACTTTAGGAATTTCATTTAAATTAATGGGTTTTCTTTTATAATAACGCTAAATCAGGTCATGGTGTTTTGTTATGTAGGCGCACCCCAGCTGGGAGCCGGCATTGCCCTTAATAATTATGTCGGGTACGTGTCTTAAATACTGATATTCACCCTCTGGTTACACTGCTTGTTGCTTCAGCGAAGTAGCGAGAGTTAGAAGTGAGGCATTAGAATATGTCATAGTTGTCACAGCCTAAAATGTTCACTCCTGGACCAAGGCTTGAAGGCTGCTGTGGGGATTTGCTCATACTCCCCGCGCCAAGCATGAGTGTTGGTGAGCGCAGTGCGCGCATATTTTTAACTTCGGAGATGCTGCTGCTCATGTCCGAGCAAGGCATTTAATATTCAACTTAGTACTCTGTGGTGGCTGTACCGCCACCAGTCAGTCTTCTCAGAGCCTCGTCCGTTTTCAGCAGAGTGCACCACAGGCATGTAAAGTTGTAAATTAGGGCAGGATGATGTTGGCTTGCCCCCTTATACCTCTTAGAATATGAAGCTTCAAGAAATAAATATTCTTATATGTTAATATGAGCATTTTGCATGTTCTCCCCAGTAATGCGACCTCTTTTCTTCAGAACTTGCCGTTCTACCTGTTGCTTTGCCTTTCAAAGGAGGCTAAAGAGCGAAAGATGCTGAAAAGCTAGATGCTCGAGTTACTATTCATATCTTCATTAAGATGTGTTGTGAACGTTCTTGGAGTTTAGACCTTAATGAGGCCGTCATTAATGCTCCTATTTTAACGAAGGCAAAAAGACATGTAGGGGTATTTAATGTAGTCTTAAAAGAAAATTTTGCAAGGCAAGTTTATGCAAATGAACCTTGGATCTGCAAATGACCTTCCATGTTACAAAGCTAATCGATAGATGAAGGCCGTGCGTGACTCCAATAGTTGTGCCTTTAACTTTCAGCTCATGAAGTAACTTCAATAAAGGGTTGATCGATATCGAAAAGTAATTTTAACAGTTAACTGTAATGCAAAAGTTTGATGTTATAGGTACACCAGTTTCTGAATCATGAAAGTTTATTCCGTTTAACGAAAGAAAGAACATGTTATAGGCAGTTCTCTGCGGTTCTGCCCGTGTCCCGAAGGTACCACTTCTCGTGTATAAACTAGCCAGTACTTTTTCAGTGGAAGTGCGAGAGACAGACAGAGCTACTTTCGCATTTATCATATTAGGCTTAATAACTCATCAGGAACCGGCTGATAGTACATATATTTTCTTTACAGATATGTTGAAGATAAAGTTCGGATTTAATTTTGAACTTTAAAAGAAATGTAAGTGTCAAACTTGGGTGTAGCTTTTTAAAAGTCACTTGGACGTTGCATTAAGTAATTATGTAAGCTGACGTAACTTTTATGCAAAATTCAAGTCACATTTTACATGGCAGACGAAAATGTAAGAAAACAGCTTAAAAGCTATTGCAATGTAAGTTCTTGTTTTTACTTTATTGAAGTAGATCGCTTATTTTGTTACGTTTCATTCAGTATTTCAGTTTCAGAGTATAATAAAAATTTTCTTAGTTCAGCTTGATATCATATTCTACTTCCTACTAATATTATAAACGCTTAGCTTGTGTGTATGTTTCTTCCTCTTCCACGCTAAAACTCCAGAATGGATTTTGATGAAACTCAGCAGTAATTGGTTACTTTTTATCCATGTTGCGGTAAGGAGTCCCTTCCAGATTAAGATAAAACTGTGGATGGGGGCTAATACTTCTATATCAAGAATCTATTTAATATCTTCGATACAAGATACATGCGCAATTTTTCTCAGATACTTAGTTGATATTCTTCGCCACCCACTAGGACTCCATCTGGTTGCTATTGCACACACAATTTGCATACACAAACAACCATCCTGTAGATCTTGCAAATATTGCTTTGGATGCGGAAATCGAAAGGAAACCCAAGCAATTCTGCGTCTAGTTTAGTACCTTCTTATATCCGCGGTTAGTGGTATATAAAATATTTATATATATGGTACTTAAGACGTAATCTTGCAATAATATTCGGGTACCTACATCATTCTAGACGGTCCCCGATTTTTCACCCACATCCCCAAAAGAATCACTTTCTGCAAACGGGTAGAATATAACCCATGTCCTCTAGAATATTTGTGTATAAAACATTTTAAATCGTTTCATTAGTTTTTCTGTGAAAGCGCGACAGATGAACAAACAACTTGTTTCGCATTTAATGTAAGTATAGAATTGGCACAATTAGAAATTATTTGAAGTCTCTTTTTCTCCCAAAATTAAGACTCTGTATCCCTTTCGAGAAGTACTCGTTTACTCGCGTATGACTTTATCCAAGCTACCTTGATGCCATTTGGGGATTACAGACCATTTAGCTACTTTACGAAGTTTTCGTATGTTATTAAGTATCGAGTATCGTCTTTATCTGTATTGTAAGAACCCGTTTTATAGGTTCCCGATTAAATGCGTTTTTAGTAATTTACTGGCTACTTTCATTAACTGCCTCGTTGGTCTAGCGGTCGCAAAGCGCGACTGCCGATCACAGGTCTCGGGTTCGATAACCGGGCTAGCCCGAAATCGCTTTGTGGGTTTTAGAAACTTTCACAAAGCAGCCTGGAGTTTGGAAGTTGGCGGTGTTACACCCCCATGCCTGGGAGGCCACGTAAAACCGGCGTCCTCGAATGCTACTCAGTAGCAGTCGTGTATAAAGCCACGTCAGAGGCCGTCAGGCGGATTTGAGAAAACTCTGACACTAGGGCTAGTTAGGTGATTAAACCTGCAGCTCACTCGATAAGAAGAAGACTTTCATTACTAGGCACTTATTAGAAAGCAGTAATAATATTGTACGGCGTCAGTGACAAGAGCCATATGGTTAAAAGGAGAAATAAATTAAAGGTCCACAGTAGCAGTAAAACAATAACACGGTAATCACTCAATCACAATCTGGGACGCAAATTGCCCCGTTCGAACCATAGTGCGTGTACCGGCGCGCGCGCAGCCCATGAAGCAATTGAAAGATTGCCCCTGGGACGTTGTTTGAAAGATAATGTAGCAGTAGTACCATTTTGCCTTATTTCTTTGCATGTAAATATTTTGTGTCGGTTGGCACTTTTTTGAGAATTTTAGGGTGAAGAGTTGAGAGGCCAGGGAAGGGAAGGGGAAAGTGGGGTGTTTTTCAAGTAACATGAAAATGCATTAAGTCTGATCAGTTTTTTTTTAAATCATGATGTCATCATTTTATCCCCTCCCGCTTCCCTCAGGTGATTTAGGTGTGGGGTATAGTTAAAGCTGTTGGCATATCATGAATAGTGCCTAATACAATTTGATGGCTGAATTTCATAATAAATTAAACATATTAATATCATAAATTAGATGACGTTANATTGAAGTAGATCGCTTATTTTGTTACGTTTCATTCAGTATTTCAGTTTCAGAGTATAATAAAAATTTTCTTAGTTCAGCTTGATATCATATTCTACTTCCTACTAATATTATAAACGCTTAGCTTGTGTGTATGTTTCTTCCTCTTCCACGCTAAAACTCCAGAATGGATTTTGATGAAACTCAGCAGTAATTGGTTACTTTTTATCCATGTTGCGGTAAGGAGTCCCTTCCAGATTAAGATAAAACTGTGGATGGGGGCTAATACTTCTATATCAAGAATCTATTTAATATCTTCGATACAAGATACATGCGCAATTTTTCTCAGATACTTAGTTGATATTCTTCGCCACCCACTAGGACTCCATCTGGTTGCTATTGCACACACAATTTGCATACACAAACAACCATCCTGTAGATCTTGCAAATATTGCTTTGGATGCGGAAATCGAAAGGAAACCCAAGCAATTCTGCGTCTAGTTTAGTACCTTCTTATATCCGCGGTTAGTGGTATATAAAATATTTATATATATGGTACTTAAGACGTAATCTTGCAATAATATTCGGGTACCTACATCATTCTAGACGGTCCCCGATTTTTCACCCACATCCCCAAAAGAATCACTTTCTGCAAACGGGTAGAATATAACCCATGTCCTCTAGAATATTTGTGTATAAAACATTTTAAATCGTTTCATTAGTTTTTCTGTGAAAGCGCGACAGATGAACAAACAACTTGTTTCGCATTTAATGTAAGTATAGAATTGGCACAATTAGAAATTATTTGAAGTCTCTTTTTCTCCCAAAATTAAGACTCTGTATCCCTTTCGAGAAGTACTCGTTTACTCGCGTATGACTTTATCCAAGCTACCTTGATGCCATTTGGGGATTACAGACCATTTAGCTACTTTACGAAGTTTTCGTATGTTATTAAGTATCGAGTATCGTCTTTATCTGTATTGTAAGAACCCGTTTTATAGGTTCCCGATTAAATGCGTTTTTAGTAATTTACTGGCTACTTTCATTAACTGCCTCGTTGGTCTAGCGGTCGCAAAGCGCGACTGCCGATCACAGGTCTCGGGTTCGATAACCGGGCTAGCCCGAAATCGCTTTGTGGGTTTTAGAAACTTTCACAAAGCAGCCTGGAGTTTGGAAGTTGGCGGTGTTACACCCCCATGCCTGGGAGGCCACGTAAAACCGGCGTCCTCGAATGCTACTCAGTAGCAGTCGTGTATAAAGCCACGTCAGAGGCCGTCAGGCGGATTTGAGAAAACTCTGACACTAGGGCTAGTTAGGTGATTAAACCTGCAGCTCACTCGATAAGAAGAAGACTTTCATTACTAGGCACTTATTAGAAAGCAGTAATAATATTGTACGGCGTCAGTGACAAGAGCCATATGGTTAAAAGGAGAAATAAATTAAAGGTCCACAGTAGCAGTAAAACAATAACACGGTAATCACTCAATCACAATCTGGGACGCAAATTGCCCCGTTCGAACCATAGTGCGTGTACCGGCGCGCGCGCAGCCCATGAAGCAATTGAAAGATTGCCCCTGGGACGTTGTTTGAAAGATAATGTAGCAGTAGTACCATTTTGCCTTATTTCTTTGCATGTAAATATTTTGTGTCGGTTGGCACTTTTTTGAGAATTTTAGGGTGAAGAGTTGAGAGGCCAGGGAAGGGAAGGGGAAAGTGGGGTGTTTTTCAAGTAACATGAAAATGCATTAAGTCTGATCAGTTTTTTTTTAAATCATGATGTCATCATTTTATCCCCTCCCGCTTCCCTCAGGTGATTTAGGTGTGGGGTATAGTTAAAGCTGTTGGCATATCATGAATAGTGCCTAATACAATTTGATGGCTGAATTTCATAATAAATTAAACATATTAATATCATAAATTAGATGACGTTACTTATACTTCATATTAACAGGACATTATATCGTTTTGCTGCATAGACTGCTTCGTCGATGATAAACAATTTCGCCACGAAATATTCAGTACCTGTAAAATGGGGTAAAGTAGCATTGATCTGTAAAAGACTTTATAAAATAGGTTTCGAGATCAGACATTAATAATTATGAGAAAAACCAGTATTTTAAATTGAGCCACAATTTATATTCCACCTGCGGCTGTTTGGATAGCAAACAAATATTATTCCGTCAGTATTTCAATCTGTATCAAAATATTTTGAACACTTCATAAATATTCCTTCTGTTACAAAAACCGGTAGTTGAGTTTGTAAAAAATAAACATTTTAGCGTTAAAATTGTGAGGCTATCGTTTGTCGGCTCTCAATACTGACCCTACCAACAATGGAAGTTGGAGTTTAGTTATCAATCAACGTGGTTTTGTATTCAAAAAAATCAGCTGAAATTCACCGATTTGTGTGCTCGTGAACAATTTTATGCTTACGTTTGTTATTTTTATATTGTTTTAGTAGATTTTTGTTGCGTTTGCATAAATATTCTGATGATAGTTTCGTGTTTAACTTCAGGGTGTAATGGCTATCCCATCCCATTTATATTCCCTTTTATCAAAAAGCTACTGGACGGGTGTTGTAGAAACTTTACAATAACACAGTTATAAATAATAGTCCTACACAAGGTATCTACACATTGACAAATAGTTAACCTTTACACCAATTGTACGCATCCAAGTTGCTACTGTTTTCCACCAATACAATAAAAACCTCAAAACGTCTTCAATCCACTTTAGCTTATTTTCCTCTATCTAAAAACCCAAGCCATCGTTATCGTAGATAAACCGCTAACTTATCTTTAGTGTCCAGAAGTGACGTAATGTGGGCTGCCTCTGTTGTGGGCGGGGTTCGGTTCTCGACCTTAATACCCACGATGTTTTGACAGACAGCTGTAAAAAATACTCAATGTACCGTTGTTGGGTGTAATGTCGTAGCTAGTTTGAGTGATTGAATGAATGAAAGGAAGAGTGAACGATTGCGGAGGAGGTGATCAATTTTAAGTGTTTATGTTTCGTCGTTCTCTTTTTAGAGTAGGCGGGTTATTGATAGTGTATTTGTTCAGTCATTGTCTTCTATTTATAAACAGCGATTTTAATTTAGATTAGGGAGCGTTGCGCTGGAATTGACTACCTCTGATAAGTGACTTCCAATGAGTTGTAAATTGTAAGGTGTTACTATTGCGATAATTTTAAAGGTAGTTTAGACAGGCACTATAGATTGTAGGGTAGTTTTTGCCAAGTTATCACGCTTCTTCTGATGTCTCTCAACTACTGAAGGCTAGTCGTCAACTAAGCTAATGTATTCTGTCTGTGACCAACGAAATAGTTCTCCAAACTTGGACTCAACTGTACCTCAACGTATACTTCGGGCAAAGAATTTGCATTGCCATCCAGCGTGGCAATGCAGCCAGCCTTTGGCACGATCCCCGTTGACAGATGCGGATGAGTTTTGTGATACTTATAATTTTTCTTTTTTGAATTATTTGTAATTTTTTTTTTTTGTTAACTTATGTTGTATATTTTTTACTATTGAAAATATCTAATAACAAAATAAATACACAAAGCCGTAGGTACAGACAACAGCAGGTCACCGTACCCGAATCTGTCAAATTTTGCCAATCAAACATGAACCTACCACCATTGTGATAACGTTAAAAATCTATTGCAGAAATTTGACAGATTGTGGTACGTAACTTGATGTGCTGTATGTACAATCTACACAAACAAAAAGTCCGAGGCAATTAGCTCCATTACACAGTGTTCCCACAGCGAGTCCCACGTCAACTTTGTACCATCAAATCGCGATGTACGGAAATGCACCGTTACTTGATTATCGTATCCGGCGCAACATTGCCCACTTTATACAAGAATTAAGTGAGACCTTTTACCTGCATATTCGGTAGCTTTAAAAGCTTCAAGTTACCATCATGACTTCATTAAAGTGTAGTTACTTGGGGCTTATAAAAAAAAATGTCTAGAATATGAAAGAGGTCAAACATAAAAAATGTAAGCTAGACAGACGCTTGGCGATCTTAAATGGATCCATTGAACATAGAATATCGCATTTTCTATTCCAAATATTGCTGCTCCAGTCACAGCCAGACGCACTTGGTGTCACATAAATACTTTAAAAAACCACTACAGCATCAACTAAACGGTTCTTAGAAACTCACGTATGGATCGCTTTTGTATGTAAACAGGCTTGTAAGATTTTTTAACGCGAGCCCATCAGTCTTGTCAGCGGCTGTCAATATCGCGCGCCGTCACGATTAAACATGCGTGCGCGCAGTTCCGTGGGATGTGACGTAGTCGCGGCGTGTTTAGCTCATTATGTCTTTAACGTCCGTAGCGAGCGGACGTGTTAGATGGAGCTGTAGTTATTAGCTAAAACTTCGTCATTGTATCTATATTACTAGGTGCTTAATTCATATTCATAGTATGGATTTAGGTGCCTATTGAATACGACCACAAAGATAATTTATATAGATCATTCAAGCACCACTAAGTGCGTGCAATAACAACATATTATGAAAGTACAAAATGATACAATCGACTTGGCACTTCACGAAGTTAAGTAATCACAAACATTAACACACTTTAATGAGTTATTGATTACGCCCACGTGTGAAATGAGTTATCTGTCTGGGCTAATAGGTCAAGATTGAACACCCACAAAGTCTTGAATGACCACACGTTTTTTTAACTCGTAATTGTTATTATCATTTGCTTTATCTATCGTAAGCCCCATAATAATTTTATCTATAATCAAACTCAATGTACAGACATCAAGTTGCCACAATCTGTCAAATTTCTGCAATAGATTTTCAACCTTATCACAATGGAGGTAGGTTAATTTTTGATTGGTAAAATTTGACAGATTCGTATACGTTGACCTACCGTTGTCTGTACCTACAAACTTTTAGTGGCTACTAACACTCCTCTTCGTCATGTAGATTATACAGTGTTCTTGTGTCCGCACAAATGCATGTGCATTGTAATATGTCCTGTGCAGCAGGCTGATCTCCATAGACAGAACAGCCGCCGTGGCCGGCAAACGGTCTGTATGCCATTAATACATTGTTAAACATATTATGCACTCATTTTAAATAGATGCCAAGAATTAGTGACATAATTTTATAAGTCCTATAACAATAAGTAATGTTATGTAGGCATTCTTCCTTTTGTTATGAACCTGTACTCTCTCTCACGCCTGTTATGTTTATTGCAATGTCTATATACATAATTTTAGGTCTCAAAACATTTTGGTCTGATCTGTGAAGTTATTCTCACTTATTGATATTTTATGCAGAATATTGTGGCCAGTCTGGATATCGATGCAAACATTTTGCAAACCATTATTCTTCCTACAGGTGGTTATATCCGCTGAAATTATACAGTACCAAGCACACAAATAATTTCACAATATACTCATATCGCTGCTGAAGGTGAAATCGTTAATTTGATTGCCAATAATCCAGCAAACATAACAACGTCAAACTTGAGAGTTTCAACCAATAACATGTTTTGAACTGCGCCAAGTAACGCGGAAATGTCGTCTTGGGAGCTATAGAAATCGTCTGCAAGGTGGATGGGGTGGCCCCCACCCCCTTCATCCCCATACGACCTTTGTCTCGTGCGTTTCCGTGCTTCGTATCCTGCTACGCATCCTGTACGATCGTTATAGAAATTCTGCTGAGGAAAATTTTAAATTTTATGATTTTCATGTTCACCGTTTTATTTGCCAAGCAGATACGAGGAAAAATATTAAATTCTGCAAAATATTAAGCTTTTTTAATATTCATTATTCTTTTGCTCTAAATCTGTAAGGGAAGTCTGTAATTGATTCTCTAATTGAATAACTAAGTTCCTAGCCGTTATGCAATGAAATAATACATTTTAATTTATGCTTTTAGCCACAGTATAAAAATGTTATGCAAAGTTCTGAAATGAAACCTGGTCTGTAGGTTGTTACTAATTTATTTGCATTTCTGAATGTACTGAGGTTTAATTGGTTTAATCTTAACAAGTTTCGGTTAAAAGTAATTATAGATTCTCACTGCTTTTCTTATAAATTATACTTACGCAGTTCAGCTTACAGTATAGTGCAGACAAAAGCACTTCAAGTTACCACAATCTGTCAAATTTCTGCAACAGATTTTCAATCTTATCACAATAGTGGAAGGTTAATGTTGGTAAAATTTGACAGATTCGACAGGTTGACCTGCTGTCATCTGTACAAGGCAAGAAGGCCTTATCTTCCTGTGCAAGTTGGAGCTGTTGGTTTACCCTTCTCGCTATTCTCTGGTGACGGATTAAGGAAGTTATTACCTATTTCACATAACTAATGGTTTCCTTGTGTCCTATCTATAGTATTCTCAGGTATTAAGCAAGTCGTGGTTTTAAGACACCAGCCTTTTTAAGCACGCCTGCAGCTAGCGTGGTGATCAGTGCTCAATCCTTCTCCATATGAAAAGAATCCTGTGCCCAGTAGTTTAGTTAGTTAGTAGGAGGTAAAAAAAGGCTGATGATGAAATCTATAGTAGATATAATATATTTCGACATCCAAAATCAGCAAGAATCAGAGCAATTGTCTCTGTTAAAAGAATCAGTATTGGGAATGGTGTGAAAATCTATTGGCGCGGAATGAGGGTTCTCCGTTTACGAATATCTCTGATTCCCTTGGGTAGCAGCCCTTCCTGCTGATTTAATCCCTTAATCGTACCTCACAGCACCCATGGGAAAGTCTCCTACGTTATTTGGAAAATATATGATTTGAGAGACACCTTTAAAAATATCGGCAAATATATCCGTCAACTAATCTCATTTGTATTTTTGATTTTACTAATTTTAATCAGAGGTTTGAATTATAAACACGCGATACGTAATATTTGGATTGAATTCAAATATAATTGGAATGTAATTAGGCGTGTAACGTGTATTATTTTTTCACAAACGCAAAAATCTGGAAAGCCGCTTATTTACTTAGCATTATTAAAATCGTCTTGTTCTACTAGTAACAATTTGCTTCTAGAAATATTAATGTTAAAGTCTTGCTTCCTTTTCAAGTACCTTCCAGGCTGGTCTTACCATTTACCTACAAAATCTTCTTAGTTTTTAGCTTTACAAAAGGTTCTTTTGTTTGAGCTAGTTTTTGTCGTCTTTTATCTTTGTTTAAAGCCGGCTATACTGGTCTTAAGTCACTGATGGACTGACAAACTTACTATGCTATTACGAAAGACGTTTCTTTTCTAAATCACAATGGACAAGCTTGGATGGCTTCTATAGTTTTAAGTAGATCAGCTCATGAATATTGAGTTAGCCTAGGGAATTGAAGATAGTTGTGATTGCTAATTAACTTCGCATTTCTGAAGAAAGTCATTTTGCGCATTTTTTCGTCGAATCATGTCGAATAGCTTCGCTTATTCGATTACTTAAAACACCTCAAATGGCTAACTTCAGAAGCCTTCACTCGACAGTGCCTAACTTTCCAAAATTCTGCTGGACGTTACAAACATATTGCTTAATTTCTTCATCAAAGACCTGATTGGCCAAAAATAAAACAATACAATTCCATTAGACATGAGGCACTTTATATTCAACACACGTTAACCCATAATTGCTCTAACACTCCTATTTGTTTCAAGGGTATCGAAGCAATTTCCAATCTGTAAAGGTTCCAATATCCGTGTTTCTTCCAAGACTAGCTAGTAATTGAAATCGGTTAAATGTGTCATTTATGAACACCTGACCTGGTAGTTTTAGTACAAAGCTTTCTGATGTGACTTTAATAAAAGTGTTTTATTTATCTAAGTATTGGATCGCTAACAAAGGCTACAAAATTACATGGACACATATTGATACGGATAGTACAGACGACAGCAGGTCAACGTATACGAATCTGTAAAATTTTACCCATCGAAAATTAACCTACCTCCATTGTGATAAGGTTGAAAATCTATTGCAGAAATTTGACAGATTGTAGTAACTTGATGTACTGTTATGTATGTGTGTTATACTGTCTGTACAAGTGTCCGCTTGTCTGGTGTGGAAAAAAAGTATAGTAATGAAAACAAGACAATTATAACATAATTCAAAGGCAAAAAAGTCAAGGACGAAGCCCTGGCCTGGCACACAAAGGGCTCCCAAAGGAACATGGCGGGTTTTAGTCAAAAAAGTCTGACGCTCCCTCACGCTGTCATCTACAGCGGGAGGGGTCATCTGATGATTTCCCATCGATAAAAAAATTTATAAAGTAAGTAATAAAGTTAACTTGGATAAAATATCTTGTAAAATTGTACAATGTACATCTCTACAAAATTTTGCTAGTTTGTCCACATATTCATTGTAGTCTACCCATCTCGTATTTCACTTAGTAAACGAAATGATGTATCCGACAAAGGTAACGTTTTTGCATAATTTAAGTACCCAAAAACATGTCAGTCAACGTCAGTTTTTGAGAAAGTGTCCTGGGACAGACGATGGGCGGGTCCGGCCGGTAATCCCTAAGTAGATAAATAATTCGACGACGCCTGTCGACATGCTAATCGACATTGTGAACTTTTGTCCAAAACTGTGTAACTAATTAAATATTCAGTGTGTAATTTTTGAGTTTAGAGCGAAATAGAATTGGAGTGTTTTAAAGCAATCACTCTTAACAAATGAGTATGAAATGTAATCATAGCCTGATATTATAATGCTAGCTTCCGCCAGCGGTATCACCCGCTTCCTGAGAGAAGTATTTCCCATACCCGTTTAAAAAGTAGCTTATAGAATATGCTGATATATCTATACTAATATTATAAAGAGGAAAACTTTGTTTGTTTGTTTGTTTGGTTGTAATGAATAGGCTCAAAAACTACTGAACCGATTTTAAAAATTCTTTCACCATTCGAAAGCTACATTATCCACGAGTGACATAGGCTATATTTTATCCGGGTACGGGCAGTAATTCCCACGGGATGCGAGTGAAACCGCGGGAAAACGGCTAGTAAGCTATATTACTACCAAGTTCCATCAAGATCCGTCCAGTATTTTTTGCGTGAAAGAGTAACAAACATCCATACTTACATTCTCACAATCTTTCGCATTTATAATATTAATAGGATTCTAATATATAAATTGCTAACACGCTTTTGGTTATATATTTTCAAGAACTGCAAGAAAATGGGTCAAACAATTGAAACTTGGAAGTGCAACTGCAGAAAAATGGCGGAAAATCTTTTCAAAATAAACTCTAGTTTCTTAGTTTACACAGCTGGACGCGTAAGTTTTCAGGCGAAAATACAGTCGCAGTTTTAGCCGACTTGCAAAAGAAAAGGTTTTTACAATGTTAGACTGTGAATAACGGTTTTACGTAGCATACGCTGAAACCTGGCTTTGACGATCGATTATTTAATACCTATGTACGTCAAAACTACAGTCGAGTAGGTACAAAAAACACAAAATTAATAAAAAAATACATAATACACGTTTGTAGCAATTTAGTAAAAGCTATTACCTAATCTTGTTGTGAACCAAAGAAACGTTACAAAGAAGTTACGTAAAACATAACAAATTAAAAAGTAATATTAGAGAAACGAATTACTTATAACAAAACTTATTAACTTGTACTGCTTCAGACGGGAGGAAAAATAACTGAAAAAGACTCTTTCCTGAAGAGCTAGACCTCATTTGCTATTTTAATTGGATTCGGGTATTATATTATGTATACTAGCTGTTCCCTGGTTCCCGGATTCACTTGCTTGTCTTGGATAAAAAGTAGATTATACTATACCCTTTCCCAAGCTCTAGACTATCTATCTGTATACCAAATATCATTTAAATCTATACTAATATTATAAAGCTGAAGAGTTTGTTTGTTTGAACGCGCTAAACTCAGGAACTACTGGTCGGATTTCAAAAATTCTTTCAGTGTTAGATAGCCCATTTATCGAGGAAGGTTATAGGCTACTTTTTATCCGGGTGCGTGCAGTAGTTCACACGAGAGAGCGGGTAAAACCGCTTGCGGAAGCTAGTTGATTATATTCTTCTGGTGTGAAAGTTGGACAAACAGATAGAGTTAGTTTCGCCTTTGCTCACTTATAATATTGGTCAGGATTGACCTATGTAATAACTCGAGTGAGGAAACACGTTCATTATAAGATACGTTGTTCTGAATGAGAACATTTGAGTACTAAGTCCTCTAGCTATTCATATACTTGTAAAGCAATGTTTTCCTCTATTTGTGTACCATGTTCTTGATTGAAGCTATCTAGTACATAGCCTAGAAATGGAACAAAGAGCCAAGTTGGAGCCAATAGAACGACCTTTGTTTGATACGATTCTCCAGTTCGACGCCAAAAAATATTCCAGTTGTAGTACAATCGTAATGGCGAGGTTCCACTAAAATTGTTCGCGAACAGTCCACTGCTAGGAACTCTTTGTGTTCGCGCAAAAATGTTACAATTTCGCGGACATTTTAGACATGTTCGCACGCAATTTGTCACTATACGCTACAGCGAATAGACCCGAAGAAACATTTTTGTGCACCGCACCGCACACTGGTAGAATCTCGCCCTAACCGAAACAACATGGTAGTAAATTATACTCACGAGTTCTTGACATAAAATCTTGATTCCCAATATGTTCTTATAGAGGAAACACGCAATATATCACGAATTTTGGCAGTAAAAACGATAAATAGCACTTTGTTTTGTGGCTGAGGAAGTTATGAGCCATGTGCCATAATTCATAAATATGGCTTTTCT
The DNA here is from genome assembly GCA_002382865.2 of Heliothis virescens. Lineage (NCBI taxonomy): Eukaryota > Metazoa > Arthropoda > Insecta > Lepidoptera > Noctuidae > Heliothis > Heliothis virescens. Next base: position 3,184,427 of record NWSH02000162.1, on the reverse strand, counting down.
GCGCAATGCCACAAAGTAACATGCCAATTTATTTGAAAATGGAGCCAGTTGACTTACTTAAACATCTAATTATGTCAGGAGAAATATTTTTATTATCTCTCTATTTAAACTACAGATACTTGAAAAAGATTTTTGCACAGATTTGTAAGTAAAAGCTCGTTGTTGACAAACAAATCCTTTTTATTAACCCTCGGCTTAACATTACCGGTTGCGTAGACAGCAAGATGTCGCACCAAATTGACCGAAAACAACATAAACGTACAGACAAAAATAAACTTCTAAAAATTGCAAACCGGTTATTAATGCCATTATATGTCCAAATATCACTTACAATTCATAATCAACCCTTTAAAACCCGCGGACATGTTTTATCCTTTTATTTTTATCTGCATGGAACATGAGGTCAACCCCCAGTCGGCACTTCAACCAGCCCGGGTTTAATGTGTAACGTACTGTGAAATTTGTTTTTGTTGTATATGCTATTTTGTCTGTCTGTTTAATTTTGTATCTTATTTGTTATTTTATGGTATGAGGGATGGCATTTTTGATTTACAGGCTTAAGCTGAAAAGGGTTGCAAAACAGCCGCAGGTGATAAATAAGTTTTAGGAGATACATCTTGTTTGTGTTTACTGGTGTAACAAACAAAAGTTTATTTGTGAATAAAACTTTCTATAAAGAAGACAAGATATAGAATATAAAAATAAGACAAGACCATCACATGTACCACTAAAGTGGCTACTTCGCGTATCACATCTTCATTGTATGTATAATCTTACACCTAAGTAAGCGAAACCCTTAATAGTTTTCGTTAAACCTTTACTACAAACTTCAACCCTGCTGATCCAAAGGGATACCACTACCGGGTATCAAACCTTAATATACATGCAAATGGCCTCTTGCAAACAATTACCACCCCATATTCATTTCACATAATCCTGATTTAATATCGAGTTCTCTGTCAAAGCGTTGTACAGAACCAAATTACTACCCTCAGGCTCTAACTCTAAACTGTGCTATTAATTACATGTTCAAGTCAAAACAGGAAATTCAAATAGAGGTAAATCAACCGATAATGATATGCACGATATGAGAGTATTTGTATCGTCACAGCCATACACTGCATGTACTGTACTTAGGTATATCAAATGTATCTAGACTCATTTCATGTAGACTCTTTCCATCATGCCGCTAAAACGAAGATGGGATTTGCGAATATCCCATTTAAAAAGCTTTTAAAAATAATATGCATCTTCTTGGTGTTAGAATAAAGTTCGGATATTTTAACCTCCCCATGCTCCATTTCTATCAGCTAAGCCATTCTGTCGAGTTCAGGCGCCATTTAGCAAAACTTACAAAGTTAGGTTTTATACTTGTACCGATACAGAAATACAGTATTTAAGTAGATATTTACTTTTTTTAGATATAACTGGACACCTCAAAAATTAAGATAACGATATATTTACCTATTTTGCTTTCCAGAATGTAGATAACTTTACGTAAAATTACACATTTGGGAATACCAGTGATTCCCTCCGGTTCTATATGTGCGCCATCTATTGTTCATAGCGGAAACTATCAAGCATACCAACCCTCGTTGCAATTAAATGCACCCCGAACATATACGTGTAGTGTGATCATTGTTTTACGGAATATTCCTAGTACTAAACGGGGTGTTAATTAAATACGAGATGTTGCTATGTAGAAATGTCTCCTATTTGAATTGTTTGCTTTAATATTATCTAACGTTGCATTTTTGATAACATTCAAAAACATACATTTTCTTCACTCTTTCAAAGTTACAAAAAAACTACACAACCATAAGACTATAAGTATGCTAAACACTTTACGGAACATAATTCTGACGCTACATAAGCTTTACTTAACCCTTAAGTTACACGCACGTTTATGGCTTCTTGCTATGTAGATTCACATAAAACGCACATTTTACGTTTATCACCCTTAGAAACATAAAGCGTACGGTTTTCACAATATTCAACAATACTGGAGGGATAGTTTAAGTCGTGTATTGGGAATTATTAACGTTTGACTCTCCAAGAATGCAATTGAACATGCCTCAAGCAATTTTATGACTGTAGGATCCATATTTCTTTGATTAAAATTGTGTCTTTGTAGAAAAGCTTAAAGCTAAGAACAGCTCTTAAACAGACTCTTAGAAAGAGCTCTTAAACGTGCTTTTAATTTTTTCTTGCATTCTTGCTTTGTTCCGAAAAACAGTAAACGATAATATCGTCAATATAAACAAGACTCGAAAATTTATACCAATATCGGGTAAATGAATAAAATCGAGACAATTCCTTGAGGATGTAACCTGAACTTGACTTTCTGCTATACATTAATAACGACAGTTCGCACTTTATCAGTTATTTCCATGACAACATTTACCTGCAAAAACCCATTACAAAGATCTATAGTACAAACTGATGTTTACATTCAACATAACATATCAAATAAAACCCTGATCAAAAGAAAGTTGCAAAATCTAAAAGCGTTGCATTAAATAAACAGCTTGCTATGTATAATGTATGTGTCTGCTTTGAAAATGTAAAATATGAAGACGTCAAAACTGAATAAGTAAAACAAAGCACATCACAAGAGCATGAAAAAATCTATAAATCACACGGTACTACAAATAGTCAAAGAGAAACTGGCAAACCTAGTGTATATTCAGTTATTAGTGTGTCACATGCAGTCCAAATTCAGGATTCAGGTCACGTTGAATTGATAGACACAGCCACATTGCCAATAAATGCACCAGACAGGTAATTTGTGCAGTCCAGATACACCGAACATCCGCAACTTGAGGCCTTTGTACTCTCTGTTGCGGTAAAATTGCAAAATTGAATGGGTCTGCGTCTAGGCTGGCTAAAATTGTTTCGCTCTCTGCCATCGGTCCCAGTCGGCAGAAAATTCTAGATAGTTAGTGAGTGGCTTTGTTTGCATTGGTTAATTGGCATTCTAAATTGTATCAGAATTTTATAGTCAGTTTACTTACGTTATGAATTTAATCATGCAATTTTGTATGTTGCTGGATTAGTATTTTTGCCAGTTAAGAGAAAATTTGCTATTACATTTGATGAAAGATTATTCAGTTCTATAGACACTGCAAATGTATTAATCCCAAGCTTGGAGCTCAGCCTATTCATTTCATAGTGGGGCTGACCTAGCTCGGCAGGCGTCCTAATTTCAGTCATTAATAAATTAAACTTGGTGCAAACAGACTAAGTAAATACTAATGGCTAACCTATATTCATTCTGTACAATGTAGGTTGTCTTTGCAAACTAAATATTCTAGATTTATAGACAGAATTATAGTCTTCCTAGAGTATTAAACGTTTTGTGTGGTGAAATTGTCTAGTATGTATTCAACTTATTTCTACTGTAACCTTGCCCACATTTAAATCTGTCTTGACATAAAAGCTTGGTTCAGCTTTTCGGCTTAGAGCCTTACCTCCGGATTTGCCAAGACCTTGGAAAAAGCGACGAGGGAGCGGTTGAAACTGCCAAATTTTCACTCAATAGTTTCTGGGATTAACCCAAACATACATAAGTGGTTGTGAACTTTGTTTTGTATTATTTGCTAGTTTCTGTTCTCTCTAGTAAAGTAGGTTAATGTAGTTAACACTAAGATGCGGCTGTCTGTCTGTTGGGCTTTAGCTGTCTAGCTGTGCTTAATTCTTTGATATTCGATTTAATTAGGGATAGGGGATTAAGAAGTTACGGATACAGTTAGACTCTTTTTTAAACGTTTATTGGCTTGAATTTTGTTGCGATGTTCTGGTGTTTATAGTTCTTTTCACAGCACCCTTTCTCATATTTGTATGCTTATCTAGGTATTAATGTGGCATTTTTTTCAGCTATAATATTCTGTTGTATATAATTTGTTTTCCAATTACCTTGAAATAAGTCTTGCTAACTTCTTGTGTTTTGCGTTAACTTCTTTAATCAAATTAAGTGTCTGAATAGCAAATTAGGCTGTTCTCTCAGTCACTTACTTCAATTACACAGAGCATATGTCTAACTTTTCTCTCGTTAATTGTTCTTTGTCTCTTTTAGTTCAAATAATACTCAAATTGTGTATAAAAGAATGTAGAATAAAATCTCAATTTGAACTTTTTATTATGCACATCTTGCCAAAGTGCTAGTACTCTAAAAGTATTTTGGCAGAAACATGTTACTCGTATAAGTAATATTGAGCTGTATTGTCTCTAGTTGCCAATGCTCTTCTTATTGTTAGTCCTATTCTTTCGATACTTTGGCAATAATTTATAAGGCCTATATCATCATTATCTGCAAAGCCTTTTCCCAATTGTGTTGCGGTCGGCTTCCAGTCTGATCAGATGCAGCTGAGAACCAGTGTTTTACATGGAGCAACTGCCTATCTGACCTCCACAACCTAGTTACCCGCTATAAGGTCTTTATATTTAACAAAATCCGTAAGACGTCCATTATAATTATTACTCAATTTATGATTAATTTTATCTTTTCTGTTTCAGGTATGTTCACCATAATCAGCCGTGACAAAAAGCTATAAAATATACTAAAGCACGTAAGTTTTATCCTTGGAGACGTTAATCTATTAGCTAGAGTGAACCGAGGAACTTCATGCGAGGTCATTTTACTGTAATTTTATATGGCAGGAAAAATGTTTTAGCACTATTATATTTATAACGCAAGATCTTTACTGGTTTTGTAGGAAGAAAAATCTTTGTACAAAACTTGGTTCGTTGCAAGAAAAATAATTCTTGTTACGTAACTGGTTTAGTTTTGGTTTCGTAACCGGTCGAAGCGCTTTCCTTAATTATATTAATCCCGTTGAAAAAAATCACCTCCTTTAAAAATCATGACTTTTAGGATTGTGTGTTGGTTGTGGTGCTGAATCTGGAAAACCAAAAAAATCGACTTATTAAAAACTTCGAAAACTTCTTCAATAAATATTTAATCGCACGCAACGTCAATCATAACAATGGAACCTATATGGACTGAAATACTAGAATGAAATGCAATCACATAATCTCTGGTATCTATCATACACATATTGTATTCTGAGCCGAACGTACAAGAGCTTAGCGAGGTGTACAGAACCGCATTTTCAGTATTTGCCCAAGCGGACGATGGATAAGGCGAATAAGATCATAGATTTTCTTCTTGTAATCGAAAATCATAAGATACTACAAATATATTATTCGTATAGTCGAAGTTTATATTATCCTGGCCTCGTTTTCATATCACGCCTACCTTGCGTGCAATATCTACCTCTGCCCCAGGCGTTAATCTCCGTACCTTTGTTTTGATTTTAGCGTAACGGGGGTACAAAATTACATATGAATGCTTCAAGGCTTCTACAAAATCAAATGTGACAAGACTTATTGCCTAAGCTTTAAGTCATCATCTGCCTAGCCTTTTCTCACTATCTGGAGGTCAGCTTCCAGTCTCACCGAATGCAGCTAAGAACCAGTGTTTTACACGGAGCAACTCCGTATCTGACCTCTACACCCCAGTTACTTGGACAATTCGATACCTCTTGGTAAGACTGGTTGTCAGACTTACTCATCTACGGACCGATTGCGCCAAGCGTTGCTTAACCTTATGGTCTATCGATCCGCGGGGTTTTAACTTACTTTAACTCTTCCTGAGCTTTAACTACAAAATAATAAATTCTTCACAAAATTAGGCCTGTAACAGTGTCCATTTCGACTCGGTATTCCGATTACCCTCCAGTGTAAAGTTCCTTGATGCGCGCCTAATTAACTCGCATTATTTTTGGACGTGCACAAAAATAAAGCCGTTGACGCGACAACGCTTTCACGCGGGGATGAGTTGCGGCCGATTTTGCGGCCAGCTGTACATCAAAGGCCTGAATACGGCCCTGCCTGCCTCAATTTAGTGCGTCGTCAAAGACTTTACCTGGTTTTTAATTACTATTCAAATATTCAGTGGGTTCTCTCTCTTTTTTGGTCGGGATTTTTATTTTTGCGTGAATTTGATTATTTTTGAGCTGGTTGACCTTTCTTGGTTAGAATAAAATATACAGTGTTGTAACACTCGGTTTTTGTACTGTAAAATATGTTGCTCTTGAGATGGGACTTGGTCATTAAAAAGCAGAATATGATGAGAGCACAATTCGCGATATATTAACAATTATTGTAATAGGGAGTTAAAATAGAAGCGATAAATATTGAGGATACAATGCGATGCTGGATGTTTGCGGGTGTAAGATTTGTAAAGCATGTTTACAATTCAGGACAAATTCTTTGTTCAGTTGAGACAAAATAACAACTATTTGTTACCCGCTGCGGTTTGGTTTGCGTCTTACGGGAACAGTTGCACTCGTATTTCTCTAGCAAAACAAAAAGCTTTCTCTGGTATGAGTTCAAAAGCGGTGCCAAAAGTATTTGTAACTATTATTTATGCAATAAGCATTAACAAAATCATTTTGCATATTCAGTTTTCTTTGGTAATTCAAACAAGTGAGTATGAAATAGTACGTGACAAAGAACTCGATCAACCCCTTCCCCCAATATTCTAAAATCGGCATGCTTCTAGTAGTCCATACTTTTAAAACGATACAAAAAAAGAAAATAATTTCAATTTGCCTCGATCGACTGGACCGATGTCGCTATTTTTTTATTCTCATGAAAAAAAAATAAGAGGTGGCTCGGTAAAATAACTTTTCTTGAACCTTAGCAAACACAAGTGTCAGACATTTGACAGTTGGACAGGAGAGTGTCTGTCGGATCAGATAGTAAAATATGAACGATATTGGTAAATTTTAATGTAAAGTAAGAAAAACAAAACATCAAAGTTTAGACTGTACCAATGAAAGATTCATTGGAGTTGAACTCAACAAGTACGGTTGATTAGAGCTTAAAACCGAGGTACATCTCGACGTACTGTCGTCTCAAGGACTACTTCTCCCTCCTAATACCTTAGAGGAGCTGATCATTTCAGTGCTAATATTATATGGATTTTTTGTGGGTTCCGTTTAATTACGTTACTCTGGTATCATGGTCTGATAATTGCCATAAAATGCCGTATTTGATATTAACCCTTGCCCTTCTTTATGATCTTCTTCGAAATGTATTGTGTTTTAAATTGTAAATATTAATACATTTAGCATATCTATATCTTGACTAGCCATAACACAATAAATCAATAGTTTCATTTAAAAGCCTGTTCTATACGATATTAGTATCTCTCTCATATAATGTGGGGGGTGAGATCAAAATTCCAGGAAGTGTAGTTATTCAAGTACGCCCCTGTACTCTGATGATACGAAGCAACTAGTGTCGAAACGACGCGTTTTCCCAGAGGAACGAAAGGCTCAAACTCCATTTGCGCAACAAACGTGAAATCAACCGTATTTACTCATGTGTAAAGTTGACTTTGATACACACAGGGTCCCGGATGACCGGAACTTGCAGATAAGCCGTGCAATTATTAGGATTCATTTACATTATACTGATGTGATTTATTACAACTAGTGCGGAGTTTTCGGAATAGTATTTCCTATAAATACTTACCGTAGGTACTTATTTAAGTATCAAAAGGAAATACAATGTATGTTTGTAGTGTGTTTTTGGTCGGCAAGTATTGCATCGTGATCACTAACTGGAAATGGGTTAAACTTGCGCATATGGGTTGAAATGTCAGTGCTTTTTAGAGTGCATTCTGAACCTTTGTGTTACGCCTAAAATTGTGTCCTACCGATAATAGTTAGACAGTTCTACTGTTACATAGGTAAGCGCTTTTGGTCATTGTGTATTTCAATTTATTGCCACTTTTGTTTATTTAACAAAAGTTTATTCAACCATTTGTTTAGCCGGAGGTCTCGGTCTATCTAGTACGTCAGATAATTTTTAATGAACGTTTTTACAGTGAAACCAAAGAATGAGTTGTCCAGTAACATACGCTGATATTTACCTATGCACGAAGCCCAAAGAACAGTTCTTTAAATTCTCGTTCCAAACTGAAAGCCACAGATGTTTTTATGACTCCGAAATGCGCTACCATATTTAAATTCAGTTTGCCCATCATATTTATTATTGTAAAAAAATCTGTGTATTTTTTTTTTCAAAATATTTTTTGTTATCTTCAAGTTTTTCCTCGTTTTTGTAACCTTTGTGTGGCTTAATGCTAAGGATGTATATTTATTCAGGAAAGCCCCTAGAAACAGGGGATACTCTTTGAGACTACAAGTATGCGTGTTCGAGACCTGAGTACTGAATTATTTTTTCAGTCTCAAGTACTTTCCGAGTTTATTTTATATATTTATATTGTAAAGCCACGTGTAATATTGTAAAAGCAAAATAAAGGTGATACCTTGTATCCTCAATATCGCCATCTTTGTTTTAGATAAAGGTGCGTCCTCACAGCCGCGGGTTTACATAACACAGTTTTAACTGTTTGTTTGAATTACATCTTGATTATAAAGACTACAGCAAGGAATTATTTGAATGAATTTTCAATTTTATATAAAGATACGGGCTCTTTATATTTAGAGGATTTTCTTTGTTTTATTTAACACACAGGAGATATCTAATAGGGGTCTGCTGTTCTACCTAATCTTTGAAATACATTGTAATAATGTGTTATATGTAAAGTAAACTGTATTTAGAACGTCTCCTTAATTGGAAATCAATCCACACTTTCCCAACAAACGAGCAACGAATTTTTTTTTTTCTAAAAAAGAAAAATCGATGGCTCTGGAAGTCGGTGGCTCCCAAATTGCTGCTGTGTTTATTTTGTTACCGACTTTTTTCAAATCGATCCACGTGTCTTCTAGTTATTGCTGAACAAACATAAGGACAAATTCAGAATCTCCTTTTTTTTGGAGAGTTGGTTTAAAAAAATTAAGTAAAGAAAATTTTCTTAATTCTCATAAATAACGTAAACTAAAGATCCCCGTGTCGTCATGGCTATATAATCGTCAATTTTATAGTACACAAGAGTTGACGACAGGTGTGTTCTTACAATAGCTTTAATCAAATATTATCATTAGCTTGCATACCGTTTTGAGATCGATACACATTTTTCCCATGACGCATAATGTCATGACACACTCCTCCATTATGGTAAAACTTTAGGGTAACGTATGAAAATTTTCAGTTAATAAAATCCATCAGTATGCAGGTAAAACCGAGGGTTGAAGCTAGTATTTTTTAAATTGTAAAAAAATATCTTATGAAGTACATTAAACCTTATGAATGCTTCATTAGGTTACTAGAATGGAATTTACTCAAAAAAATAAACAAGTTTTTTAATAAACCAATAAGTACAATTGTCAAATTGTAATAACGTATATTACAAGAAACCCTTTCCTCTTAAACTTAATTTAATGTTGAGGAAACAATAACAAGAAGATTCGAGTACCTACTTATAAACCTCTCGTTTCACAGTAAGTAAACTTAATTTGATAGTGCAAACAATTTAGAAATTGACACACTTTACTTTATTCTAGTTTCAAGGATTAGTTATTGATGATGATTCAATTAATTGTTCTATTAAAAACGATTGGATTTTCTATAATTTGTACTTCATTCTAATAATTACGTTGTTCGAAGTGCGCATGCTCGAACATGCTAACTCTGGTTTACTCAATAATACATACGAGTACACATCAATCGAAGTATACCTATTTATTTACCTGCAATAACACACAAAAATACTTTTCATTAACACGTTAATTTAAAACGTTCTAATTCCATTTAAAAAACTACAAACAATTCATACGGAACCCGTGATATCTCACACCTACAATGAAGTTTGTTTACGTATTAAGCTTAAGCGTGGAGACCCAACGTTTTACTTAATTAACATCTCAGTGGCATCATCTTGCCCGCCATTGTCTACAGCTTAGATTTAATCTTTAGTTCACACAACTACATATTTATGTTGGCGATCTTACGCTTGTGTCAGTTAACCTTTTGAGTTTTGCACCAAAAACCATACTAAAAGGCGTCACGCTAAAACTTGCTTAACTACCTATGATACGGGTTGCTTGATTGTTTCAAAGAGTTACCGCAGCTCAGGTACACAAAGGGCTCAAGAAGGAACACGGTGGGTTTTAGTCAGTTAAAGACTGACACTCCCCCACGCTTCACCCATAGCGGGAGGGGTCATCTAATGATTTCACACAGAAAAAAAAATTACCTATGCTAAAATGGACATTTGTGGGCGTGAGGAATTCTAGTGCTGGCTAATTGGATGTTCAAAGGGTAAATCTAACAGTTTTACAATAAGTCCTATATATTCATTTATATACGTTACGGTATGCTACGAACATTTGTCACAAATTCTCAGTTTGAGTACTTTTTCTTCAGGTTTTAATTGGCATGAATCATTTTACATAGAGTAAGTAAATTATTTTGTTTACTAAGTTAACTATCTTGCATTGAAATAAGCAATTAGTCATGTTTAGATGGGATTAATCCACATTTTTGGTGTCGAGTTAAAAATGTATGTTATTCACCTACTTTTGCGATAGTGTAGATATATGTAGTAGGTATGTATGTACTTACTTGTAAATGAATCATAATATGATAAGGTCTCGTAATGCAGTTGTTTGCAATTTGATTAATCCGATAACAATGTTTTGATAATTATTAGTATGATGTGAAAATTGTTAATATGTCTAACATAATATGGTTTGTGGTAAATTTTTAACCGACTTCAACAAAAAGGAGGAGGTTCTCAATTCGGCCGGTATATTTTTTTTTTTTTTTTTTATGTATGTATACACCGATTACTCCGAGGTTTCTGAACCGATTTACGTAATTCTTTTTTTGTTTGATACGGAATAGCTTCGAATTGGTCCCATAAAAATTTTATCCAGGTGGGCCCGTTAGTTTTCATTTTAGGAGCATTTTTCTAAAAAAATTACCTGTAAATTTTACGTGGATGACTTGATAACAGGCCGGTGGGGCCTGTTATCAAGTCATCCACGTAAAATTTTACATACTGATAAAAACGCAAGACTAAACTAAAAAGTATAAAATAAAAATAACTACGTTAAAAAAAACCGACTTCAAAACTAAAAAGTAAAAAATAAAAAGTTTATTAAAATAATAGGTTTGATGTCGGTGCC
>NWSH02000162.1:3139079-3171071 GCA_002382865.2 Heliothis virescens | reverse complement strand
CCCCACCCAGAGAGAGATAAAAATTTTCTCAGCTGCATACGAGTAAAAAAGATTACCCCTCAAAAAAACGTAATAATATTTCATAAAATGACGAAATCATATGGCAATACGGTTCAAGGGTCATCGTCTTCCGGGTAATGACTTCGTAAGGTCATGAAACCCAAATAAATTAAAATACAATAGTCGGCGGTGCCTTTGACTAGAGATTAGAGATGTACCTCTTTAAATATATTTAAATTTCTAAATATCGACATCGATTGAACTCAAAAATATTTTGTGTCAAAGGTGTGATTGTCAAATTGATATTAATTTAAACAGTGCCATTGCATTGTTAACTGCGGAAATCAATATTCTGTTTATCTCTGGATTTGCTTACTAGTGATAGAATTTTGACATTAGCCCCATACAAGTAATGTCAAATTCCTATCTCTGGTAAGGAAATCCAGAGTTAGATAGGTTATTGGGAACTGCCGTTAAATTAATAATCTTCGTCTGCCTTGTGATGGTAATTCGTGTTTTACATTTTTTGGATAAGTTTATTTTTGCCGGGATTGTATTATATTCACCAATTCGTATCATAAGCCCAGTTCGTTATTATGTGTAATTACTCTATACATGTAAATTATTTAAGTCACCATTCACACACAATTATGAAACATGTCGATAATAAAATCGATAAATCGCAAAAAGTGCGTCTCTAGTAAATTGGCTACTGATTTATGATACACGTGCCGCCGGGCGGCGGCGCGCCTTTGAGACGCGCGGTGCGCCTTTGATAAGAGCCGCCAGCGCGCGGTGCGGGCTGTCGGCATATCCTCAAAAGTTAAAACACAATAGCCGCCACACTAATAAATCAAATACCACAGAAATCGGTGTTGTCACTTTTTTAAAATTTGCCTGATTTGGGGAAAATGTAGCACATTTGAGGCAAAAAATAGGTTTTTCAAAATTCATTATTATTGTTGCTATGCTGAATCTTTAAAGTTTTGTATTTTATTTGGTGTCGTGATTGCCTAACCTAAATTAAACTTATGAGTCTGACGGGGTAATCATAACATATTGTATATTTTGAAGCTGGCAATTAACCTGCATTTACAAATGTAAATATGTATTAAGATTTCGTAACCGATGCGGATATCGAAGTTTTATTCACAGTGTTAACAGCTGGGAAAGGCTCTTATTGTACTTTATGGCTAATTTTGAAACAGTTGTGTCTATAATAAATCTGAAATTACTTTAAAAATTACGACGTCTTGAACTCTTAACAATGTACAGAATCAATAAAACAGGGTGAATTAATAAAGTGTTAGGTTGTATGATAAATTAAATCATTGCATACGAACATATGGGTTCAAAAATAACTACGTTAAAAAAAACCGACTTCAAAACTAAAAAGTAAAAATAAAAAGTTTATTAAAATAATAGGTTTGATGTCGGTGCCTAGTTACTACGTAAGTATTGATAATTTGACATTACTTGTCAAAATTCTATCACTAGTAAGCAAATCCAGAGATAAACAGAATATTGATTTCCGCAGTTAACAATGCAATGGCACTGTTAAATTAATATCAATTTGACAATCACACCTTTGACACAAAATATTTTTGAGTTCAATCGATGTCGATATTTAGAAATTTAAATAATATTTAAAGAGGTACATCTCTAATCTCTAGTCAAAGGCACCGCCGACTATTGTATTTTAAATTTATTTGGGTTCATGACCTTACGAAGTCATTACCCGGAAGACGATGACCCTTGAACCGTATTGCCATATGATTTTCGTCATTTTATGAAATATTATTACGTTTTTTTGAGGGGTAATTCTTTTTTACTCGTATGCAGCTGAGAAAATTTTTATGGAATCTCATGTAGGTACCTAATAATTCCTTCACTGGTCAGACGGGGTTTTTAGAACAGCCTGTATTATACAATCCCTAACTGAGGAACTTAATAATCTATCTATCTTTGGATTTGGCTACTAAAGATTGAATTTTGACATTAGCCCCATACAAGTAATGTCAAATTCCTATCTCTAGTAAGCAAAGCCAGAGATAGATAGATTATTGGGAACGGCCGTAAGTAAACATAGCTAAAAAAATGTTTATTCTGCATTCGAGTGAAATCGGTCAACGCGATCGCTAAACTATACTATTTCTGGAGTCGCATGCGCCTTGTATCGCCAGGTGCGCAGACGCATCTGTCTGTGCGCAGGCCGCACGTGTGAGCTCGCCATTGTGCTGGACATTTTGTGATACACCGGTATCTTAAAAGATTATGAATAATAAAATTGCGATATTTTATTAAGTAGCCTTTGTGTTAAAAACAGGTATTTTGAAGTAGGATTGGATCGCGAAAAAGAAGGGATTAGTTAACCTCAAAGTGTGAAGTAAAAACTGATGCTGCACAACAGATTAGTTTCGGTGGCACTTTACTCAAGTATATCAAGATTTAATTGGTAACGACGTGAGTGGTAAAAATTGAGAGAGAAATTAAAATAAATCACACATTGTTTGACAATAACAAGAACAATGATTAAAATAAATCTCTTAATTTACAGTACAATTCAATTAAACGGTTAACAGACTAGGGGCGTAACGGAGCGGAGTACGTGTTACGTTTTATTATTATTTTTAATTAAATTTTTGCTCTTTTATTATCTGCGGCTCTTCGAAAAATCTAATTTTCCTGCTAATTTATAAATGCTGGACACGAATATAAAGGGCAAATCTATTACATTTACTATGTTTATTTTATGCCTTGTCAAAACACTCGAAATTATGTTCTATAAACTATTCTAATTTAGAAAAAGTGCTTATCTTTCAAAACTTCTGAACAAAATAAAGTTTTCAAATTCAAAAATAAAGTAAGAGTGGCTTGATCGTAAATTTTTAATATTGTTCTCTTGAAGTCACTATAATATTAACGAAAAAGTGTAAACAACAAACGAAAAACATTCAACAGACAAAGCAAAAAAGTTTATCAGAAAATTTTCCAATAAATAAAGAATCGTATCCACACGGTTGTAACTTGATGTTTAAATTAAAAATCAATAGGTATTCAACTCCTATAGATTTTCCAGTCTAGTGAATCGGCACCATTACAGGACATTAGGGTGAATGGACTCGCGCATCCCATAATTAAATGTTCTGGTCTTTACTTCATGTTGTTGTTTTCTTTTAATTTTTGTTTATTTTTTCGTGACAAGTTTTTTGCAAATAAAGTTTTCTACATTAATACTGTGTCATCTATTCTGTCTTAAGATAATTGCTCTTCCATGGTGTGGTAATGCACTTATGTTTGGACTTTTAAAAAGACTACGACTCTTAAGTTTGTTTCGGTGTTTCTTCTCTAAGTATTTTAAGAAAATATTACGTTGAAGTGTTTAACCTACCTGCAAAATAAATATCTTTTAATTATGCAAGGAAAGAAAAATATTTTTCCTAAACATTCATAATAATCAGTCATAAGTCTGAACCAAGCTTTCATGGTCTTCCTTAGCTTCGTTTCCGAATAAACTAAGCATTTGATAATTTTTTAAATATTACCCTTTTATTTTTTAACTTTTTCATACAATAATATGTATAGTAATCAATGCATATGATACAACGTAACAGTAAAATACTTGGCGAAGGTTTCAAGGCTCGTCCTTTGTTGATGTTCCTCAGAGGTCAGTGACCTCGAACGGTTGGCGTCGCAACCCACGCCCTCTTTATGCATATATTACTAGAGAGTTGATAATACCAAAAATAAAGCATTTTTGTCTAATTGACACGCCTACTTAAATCTATTATCCTCCTATACGTAGAAATATTTAAGTTGGTAAAGTTGGTATCGCCATTAATAGCTTGAAATTCAAATATGGTTGGTACCTTATTACTATGGCTATTTGTATTAAAATTTGATATGAAACGCACAAAATAATGTTATATTTGATGCTCGAGTTATCCAAGCAAAGAGGTGGTTACGGTGTAAGATTATTGTTACGCATTATGATAAACGAACGGCCGTTCCCAATATTATATCCATCTGTTAATTTGTTTACTAAAGATAGACTTTTTACTTGCAAGTAATGTCCAATAACGATCTTTGGTAAGCAAAACAACAGATAAACAAAATATTGACAACGGTCGTATTTGTTTTTCTCTTCACCAAATATTAAAATACTTACATTTTAATGAACATTTTTAACGTTGTCTTAATTTGCCCACATTTATCACCTTGTCCACATTGCCAACCTCACCTGCCCGTAATACACCCTGTTGAAAAACGAGCGAGGCTCTGGCGACCGACTGGTGGCGGTATAACCATCACACAGCACCAAGTGGGATATTAAATGCCTTGCTGGTAGATAGGCAACAGCAACTCCGAAGCTAAGAATGTTCCACACTGCGATCACCAACATGCAAGCCCAGCGCGGTGAGTAAGAGCAAATAAATCCCTTCAGCTTGAGGGAGGCCTTTGTCCAGCTGTGGACATATTATCTCTGCGACGACGACGATGACAATATGTTTTATTTAGCTTTCAATAATGATAAATTCTATTGGTTGTTTGAAAAATTCTCCACTCCGTACCGTTTGGTAAAATCTTGGCTTAAATGCAACCTACAATAAATAATAGAAGTACATAACATGCAGGCCAGTAAATGTTAGAATAAATCTCACTTTGTTGGTTGTATAGCACAAGTTGGTAATACTTACTTGTAAATTACTATTTATCACAGTTAAATCCTTGGTTTATGGTAATTTGTGCTCGCTAGTGTCCGCATCGTGCTTTAGAACAAAGAGAATTTTAATTACTAGGAATCCTATGCTAGAAACTGCTTTGGACCAAAGAAAATATTATGAAGAGTGGTTGTTTAACGTCTTAAACTCAGGAACTATAGGGCTGATTTGGAAAACATTTTCATTCTGAGATAGCCCATTTATCGATGAAGGTTATAAGCTACTATTTATCCGGGTGCGTGGAATAGTTTCCACAAAATGCACCTAAAACCGCTGCCAGAAGCTAGTAAAGCATATGCGGTTTGTCTTTATCTTCAGTCGTAATAACACGGCGATAAAAGTAGATTACTTATTAGATTCTATATATTGGTTAGAACTTAGAAATATGCTTGTTCTTGTTGGAAAACCGCCAAGGAACTAGGCTTTCTTCTATTTAACTTGGAAACAAACCAAGACAAACCTCAGTCTACTTACGGAGTAACTTCACTAATTAATGAATTCCTTGAAATTCAGTTCTTACAGCAGTCAGATCTTATGAATTAAACACAGGTGTCAGTAGGATATTTGTGTTACCAAGATCAAAGATGACAGAATGACAGCTCATTTCCAATGTAATTGTATAATTACACATACACGACATAGGAATACTTTAAAAGGTTTGTTTTAGTCTTCGCTGAAAAGTTGTTATTGAGTACTATTGGCCTTAAAAGGGCGATAATAGTTTCAAGTTCTCGTTAAATAAGTTTGCCTCCAAAGTAAGCCATTTGATGAATCGCGCATGAGCAGTAATCGGTGTTTCCTTCGTAAATTTTGTCTAACGGCAAGTCAGGTAGCCCATTTTGGACCGATAAAGTAATTTGAATTAGAGAAAATTTGTTACAATCTAAAATTGATATTTTGTACTCCCTCATTTTAAATCACGAAGTATGAAAGGGGACACGTGCTTTTCCTTAGGTATAATACCGTAATAAATATAACAGGAAACATAAAACATCCGTGTCAATATTAATAAACATAGGAAACACATTAATATGTGATCGGAAATCCATCAAAGAGCGCACCTTTTTGACATGCGCAGTGAGTCCGATGCAAAATTAACTCCTAATTAGGTATTATAATAACATCGGATGCCTACATCCTTTTGTACATTGTTATTCAAATTGTATCATAGTTTTATGATCGCCCATCATGGTGATGTCGTAGACATTGATTTAGTTATTAATGTAGACAAGTATTTTATCTAGACACGTGGTAGTTCAAGCAAAGGAACTGGTTAGCCAGCGCCGAGTGTAATATTACACGATTATACATGGTGCCACTTTTGACCCTTCTATAATTCAAAACCGCTTTAACGTACACATATGAAAAACTTTGTGTGTTTGGTTTGTCAAATCTTCGACAAGTCACATAAAATGAGCTGTAAATAGATAAAAACATTAAAATCTAGAAAAATCCTTTTTACTGTAGAACAATAATCCTGCATCGCTTTGGGACCTATTTTACCCGTCTTCTGGTTAAAACGTAATTAGGTTTCGCCCGAAAAAGGCGGCCAAGTGGTTAATTTGACCGTCAGCGTTGATGAAATTCATGAAAAAAACCAAAGAAGGGTTCAAAATTAATTTAAGCACAAGGACGACAGATAATCAGGATAAGATAGGCATGGAAAAATAGAAGTCTAATCCACAAAATCTACCACAGTGATACTACACTTGAGTAACCAAAACCACACAGTATTACGAATCTAACCTCTGAACTCTTTCAAAATTCAGAGATTTCTCTGAAGATTTCTCTGACTCTTTCAAGATTCTATCGTGATTACAATGTTTGATAGAGATAGTACTGGAATAAGATTCATTGACACATTGATAGGGATAGACTCGAAGTAGTTCCTTCAGAACTGTGGGACACAACAAGTCCCTACTTTCCTACTGTAATATTATAAATGGAAAAGTAACCCTGTCTGTCTGTTACGCTTTCACGCCTAAACCAATGAGCCGATTTTGATGAAAATTGGTACAGAGATAGAATAGACCCTGAGGAACAACATAGGCTACTTGGGGCCTATTTTTATCCGGGTACGGGAAGTAGTTCCCTCGGGAAGCGGGCGAAGCCGCTGGCAGAAGTTAGTATTTTATATTCCTGTAAATAAACTACTCCAGGGATACAAATCAATATAGACCATGTTTCTGTAGATATAGAACTTAAACTCAAAGGACTAAGATCTAAAGCAAGATGCAGTAGTAAAGCTTTGTGCAATGTAAATTGGTTCAATCGATTTGGACTGTTAGGTAACAATATGTGTGCACTATTGAACCTTGTTTACGAGATATTGTTGTAGTAAACAACCCGCTCTGCAGAGACTATGTACAATCACGACGGACACAATTTAGACCAAATTGTGTGCACTATGGTTGTGTGAATATAGATCAACAGCATAAAAGAAAAATCGAACAAAAGAAATGGCATGTAGTGGTCAGTTGCATCGTCGACTGCGTTGCGTCGCGTTCAATTCTGGCACGGTAAAGTTTTTCCGTGTCTAGGGGTTTGAGAGCATATGTGATGAATGATTGTAAACACACCTACGAATACAGAAGAAATTCCTTGTGAGGTGCAACTTTGCTATCCAATCGTTTCGGCATTTATGAAGGTGTTTTGTAAGTATTCACGAAGCTTATTAGGTACTGGACGATAAAGTATACCTTTCAAGAGATCTAAGAACAATAGTAGCCCCATGGAGAGGTACAAAATAATTTCAACGTTTACTGAAAATACCATACATGATACAAATCATATGTTTACCTAAGAATATCTTGTTAGCTAAATCTTTGTTGACAACGGGGTTTGCACTAAAGACCGCAAAATCTCGCAGAAGCTCATCAGTGAGAATTAATTTATACTCCAAGTGAATGCTAAGCTAACATTCGCTATTAGTGAGAGGAAGCTCAGAATACAAGATATTATCTTAAGACCACACAATCTAATGCCCTATTACAAACTGAGTCAAGTAATCTACATAATATGCAGCTTAATATCTGTGCGTCTGTACATTTTGTAAATGGAAACGTAAAATCTATGAATTATATGACTAATTCCAGAATAACGTACCAAGTTTAAACCTTAAAATTTATTATCTACAAAGGTATCAATGGAGAGCCTACTATAAGTTTCACCAAACTTTTTATCGCTGTCGCAGCACTGAAACCAATTCTAGCTATCCGCTGATATTGCGAGTGGAGTAGGGCTGGATTTTGTTTCGGAAAGACATCGACTTTTACGAAAACTATACTAGTCAATTGAATCAAACACGCAAGAATCAAATCCGACGTGGCAAATTCTGTAACAAAATTACTAACCAAGATGTTTTCTTTATTTCCAGATGTACCGAAGAACATAGCAGCATAAGAATCTACTGTTCTACTAGAGGCAAGTATAGTTTACACGTACTAAACGGCCACCCAATCAAATCTGATTCCCTTAATGCTCGTAAACCATTAAGGTAAACACTTGACTGCTTGGAATTACCGCTAAGTATCAACAGACTGTTAAAGCCACATTATTTTTATGGCCAGCTCTTAACCACGATAGCATGAATGGTAAACAACGATTTGGCAGACAACAGGTTGGTGATATACAAGGAATATTATAGTATTTTTTACGGAATGAGGGGGAACAGACCTTGAGACTAAGTTTGTGCAGTTTATTTGAGCGCTACTGTTTAATAATTTAGAAAATGTCAGATCCCCAAAATTTTCGCAATAAAAAAGAAGACTTATCGATTGTCATTATTGTGATTTGTCACCTTTGTGCTCTAAATACCAGCTTATAATACTGAAACTCGAAGCTACTTTTTGGGGTTGTTGCTACATCTCCCAATCATATTCTCAGAGAATCGTTATGAGGGAAATAAATGGTGTGTCATATGACGATAGTGATTTGTTTAAATAACTTTAGTAGTATTACCAGCAATCTTTTATACGCATTGAAAGATATCGCATCTTGCTTTTTGCCGGTTATACCTACCTACTCGTAATGTTCGAAAGACCAGTATAAGCGGTTTCTTTGACATATGAGGTGTGATCGATGTGGCACTTTTTTAGAGATGATGTCATGAATCCTAATTCTTAGCCGATGGCACTGGTTTCTGTGTCTCTATGACATTTCCTAAAAATATATCAAAGTCTAGTTTTATCATCTGTCTAGCCTTTTCCGTAACTTTTACACTTTCATTTCTTTCCCCTAACTTACCTTAAGCCTTAACTATGTTGTGGTTTACTTTACATGAAGCGACTGCGTATCTGACCTTCTCAACCCAGTCATCTGGGCAACCCGATAACCCTTGGGAAGACTGGTTGACTCTTTAGCTTCTGACGACACATAACGACTGCCAAACATATTCAAATGAAGGTGTCGCTCGTAGAAAGCTATAAAAAGCCCCCAAAACCCCCGACGCTAAAATTGCGGACATTTAAGCTCTTGATCAGAACAAAATTTGATTTCCATAACAAAAATAGATTTTAACTTATAAATACAAAAACAATAAAGCTAAGTCTAAAGCAAACTAAACAATTTGGTAACAAAATCACAGTAAAACAAAGAAATAACAAGTTCAAATAGAAGGCATGTCGTTCTGTTTATCTTTCATATCAGGCTTGATAGGCTTTTTGGTACCTACAAGGAAAACTTTCCTGAATTTGTATAATGAAAACGGAAGCGTTGGAAGCATTTCAATTTTATGAAAACGCTTCGTATTATACCCTTTTTTACGTAACCTTTTTAAATAATCTATTGTGTGGGTTGTAAAGTAACTTTTTAAGCTTCATCGTGTTTATCGGTGTTAATGGCTATAACTTTGTTTCTTAGTTTAACAATGAGATTAGTGTATCTCGGATAACGATTTGGCTTTCTCTAAACAATGATACAGTAAGATAGTATAAGATTATATTAAACCAACCTTAATGGTCAAAGTCGTGACAGATAATTATGCGTCCTTTTGAATAAAACATGTTTATGGATCCTATAATATCTAGTACTTAGGCCTTTTACCTTGCCTTGTGTATGGTATCATGTTACTAATAATATAATCGTAAGTTGAGAAACGATTTGCGTAGACTCTATTCTATTCAAGGTTTTAGCAATACGCTTCATTTGCTATCATCAGAAAAATTGCAAAGTGGAGGATTCACGTCATTTTATATGTCCATAAATTTCTTTCTACTCAGCGGTTTCAGTTGTGCGTTGATCGATCAGTTGTCAAAAGCCAATAAGCTTCTCATTAATATATGTAAATATTTTGTATGTACATATTATAGAACATAGATAAACTATCTAAAAACTGATGCCATGTAAAGCATGCAGAATATTAATCCGACCTCTGCTGAAAGTTTTATTTGTCTTTTAGAGATTCGCATAGCTCACATATGCAAACTCCGACAGATCTCATAAGCGTGATATTCCGTACTTTCAGTGTGAATAATGTGTTACGTGGTAGGAAGCGTGAATATTCTATTTCTCGCAAGTGTCAGGGGTCATAATCTTCGCCGTAAAATGTCGTATCTCCAGTTGTGTAGTTTGTCACTGTCTACACAGTGTGCAGTGGATTTGGCTACATCCACTTGAACTGGAAAGTTGGGATTTTGCACGATTTTATCACGATAGGGGTCGCAGGAAATCGTTAAGGATTTGTCTTCGTTTGGAGATCGTAGAACATCTTGATAGGTACTTTAAAGATTTGAAACGAATTGAGATACCTTCACAGATTTGAGCATGACTTAAGTATTTTACAAGGTCTCTTTCTTAAATTTATCGGTACTTGTGATGCCAGAAATGTCGATATTAAACAGAGTAAATGTGATATTTGCTTTTTGATCTAATTCAAAATGACAGCCTTAAAATGAAACTTGATCCTTTGAAAAATAAAAACTGTATATTTCGTAACCGCAAATGTAGCCAGCTAAAATTTTACGAAAGTGAAACAATACTCCAATAGAAATTGGCATTCAGTAATCCAGTCACATCTACGAAGCGTTTGAAGCATACCGAATGTATAAATGGCAATAAAAGTTCATTGTTGATGCCCAAAGAGCCTATGTATCGCCATACGTGTAATATAGTGATTAATCACCGATGACACACCAGAATATATTGTGATGATTGACTATTGTTGCTGTACGGGCGTTTGTTGATGGATTATGCGCAAACGCACGTGGTCGTGATTCATGTAGTTTAATAGCTTCACTTAGTGCTTTAGTTCTGTGTACAATTTAGCGTTTGTTACAATTAGTAAGAGTATGTAATTTTTGACATGATTCATGAATGAGTGTGCCTAGGTTATTACTTAATTATTGTCTAGCGGAAATAAGTGGTTGATTACTAACAATAGATACTGTAGACTTAAATTTAAATATCAAGCACATAGAGGTTTTTAAAGAATTGATACTAATGACCTAAGATCAGTGACAGTTGTCAAAACAAAACTCATAATTGATTTAATTAACAATTCAAATTGCTAAAACCGTTTCAATTTGTAAGCAATAAAAACATCAGAAACCCTTACAAATGACTAGCAGCTACCGGTAGTAAATCACAGACTTGGTATGCCAGTCGCGGCGAGTGAAAACTGCGCTCGCGCCGCTGTATTAGGAATGCGAGTAAAAGTATCCAGACGCAACGGTAGAGGCGCCATGGGTTTGGAGAGGAAAGAGACTTTCTTACACCATTGATTTAGAAATAGACTTACGAAGACAGAAGTCAGAATGCTGAAGAAACTTCGATGACAAACGGGTATTTTGGCAAGTCCAAAACTATCATTCAAACAGAAATAGTACTAGGAAAATGATTCAACCAATAAACTTCATTGAAATGCCAACAAACTTAGCCCCCAAACAATGAATGCGTGATTCGTTCTGGCCACTAATTCTTATTGTTTTATTAAAAAAGGGCTTGCCAATTGATACGTAACCTTGAACCGCTTAATTAATTATTGTACACGAGTACATTACCATCGCGTGCGCAGCCGATGTATCAATTAAATCCGTGTAAAACTTACGTAAGCGTACAATTCGATTATGACATGCTGTGTTATATTTGAGCGGAGTCATTTGCAAAGAATTTTGCTTTATGTTTGGAAGAAGTATTTTTATGGCCGGAAAGATGAAAGACGCATCAAAGAATAGAATATTGAGATATTTCATGTAATAGAACTTCATCAAAATCGTCCTTTTCCATACCATCTGACTTAGTAATTCAAATGATTTTTTCATTAACAACGTTACAGGTTATTTGACAGTAACTCTAAAACAAAGCTGTTATCTTTAAATGCTTTTTAGAAATAGAGTGACCATTCCACCTTATCATGGTCACCATTAAGAGTTTCCTAACTATAAAACAAGGAATAACTCACAGTGAAATGGTCAATGGGTGTCACAGTACTTATAACACAATTCACTAAGGATTATAAAACATGATGGCTGCACGTTTACTTTCATTTCATTCAGTACTTAGTGTACTGTAGTATAAAGGATTTTGAAATGAGACGATTGGTTATCACCTTTCTCTGTAATTATGATAACATTGACTTCTTCTTTTAAGTATAGATCTTTAAATAAACTTACAGTTGAGACTAGTTGCTACGTTATGTAATTTTTTTCCATTACTTAACGGTGCGGATTTTATGACTACATTGGAATTCTTGACCACACAATTTTTGAGATCGTTCTAATTCTTTACGCAATATAGAAACTAGGAATGCCTATTGACGATACAGTTTTGGATTTCCGAGCACTAAAGGGCTTTAATCCGAAGTAAAAAATCATCGTCATCATCATTCTTCTTATTTGCGGTCAGCTAAGCAAGTCTTCATATTCCATTGCCTTCTTTATGAATTTAGATTAAATGGTAAAAGATAAGATTCACACAAAGGTCAAATTGTTGAGAGCCTGATAGTCAAGACATCTACATACCATTACTGAAAACAATGAAAGTTAAATATTTATACAAACAACAACTTTCAATTTCATTTCATCCAGATACGTATCGGACTCTCCTGAGAACTGTTAAATTTACAAGTTCAAGACGAACCATTAAAACAAGAAAAGTAATCAAAGATGAGAAAGTAACTCGAATGGTTCTTAAAACTTTAGTTCTTACTCAATTACTGTTAATATAATTAAGTATTAATTGACCTGTTAATATTGTATGGGCAACGGCACGTGGAATGGAAGTAATTATCTATTAATTGGATCGAACTAAGTTTTTGTAGGTACATCAAGTGTGACAAAACCTAAGGGTTCAAAACTTAAGTTTAAAATTTTTTTTTGGTTCAACTAGGAATTACTGTGCCTTGGACCTGTGTATATGTTTACCTAAGTAGATGACTTTATGCGTAATCTCCTTAAGTAAAATTATATTATTTTCAAAGCTGAAATAAGCTTCTACCACAACTCACTTTAGAAAATTACTAGTAAAAAGAACAAGCAATTTTCTATTCAGAATCGATATCCAATCAGCTTCAACAACAGGCGTATCGTCTTTGTGGTCATTATCCTGATACACATTTTGTATTCACACAATAGCACATGCAGGTTAAATCTCAAGATTTGAAGTTTTCATATATCACTGAGTTGGCATATTCAATTATAGTGGATCTCTTCAAACTTTCCGAAAATAAAATTGCAATAGTTTCTTCCTCTGTGTCTCTTGAAGCCCCTCTAGATATAAACTTTATTAAAGTAAAGCGTCAAGTTCGATATTTATGGTTGTATATGTTGATCTTGTGGTTGACCTTTGAATGTTTTTGATATCATATTTTATTAGTAGGTAGTCTACCATTCATCAAAATAAAAAAGTTAAATAAATCCCGTCTTATACTTTCATCAGCTTTGCTTCTCTATAGAAAGAAGAATCCAGAAAAAATCTCACTACTTATATAGATTTTCACATTTATGAATTTATTCACATCATAAATGGCTCAATAATCCGCAAAATCCAACAGAACTGTGTCATTTTCGAAAAAGGGTTTGACATGAATATCAAATTTAACTCAACGTAATGAAAATCAGCTTATCTTCCAATAAATCCGATACATTTCACATCAAATACAGTTCGCTGAAACTATAAAAGTCTCGTTCCAGAATTCCACATAGATGAACAATGTTTACCTTACGAACCGGGAAGTGAGTAGGAGGGGGGAGTCCCACCCAATTTCAGTTTTATACCTGGTAGATGGAACTTTTTAATTGGTTCTCGATCCAGAAGGTCGCGTCAGCCATTTTGATATTTGTGGCCTTCGTGGCTACACCGTTTTTTGTTTGACTAGCCTAGATTTGATTTAGTCGTTGTATCAGCTAGTTTTGTGGGTTTTTTTACTAGGTTCTGGTAGAATTCGATTTGTTTTAAATTGAATTTTTACCTACATATGCTAGTGTTTTAGATTTCTCTGTTAATTGAAAATTTTATTTCAACAGTCTCTTTATTTAAGGAATGGTAGTAGTTAGTCTAGAAGGGTGTTTATAATTTGGATATCTTATTACCGTACGTGACTATTTATGAATTTCTCAGTTGCTGGTTCAAGTTAGAGTCATCAATATCACATTCGTATTCAAATCTACAAATAATAAATGCAACTTGGATATTTAAACAAAATCATTATTCTAAAAAATAAAAAAAAACTGAAAGTTTAATCTGATCACAGCACAACATTAATAAAGAAGCATCAACATCCATACAAATACTACAGAAAAGAAAGTTTGTTTGTTTTGTAAAGGGCTCGCGTAAAACCGGATTACTACCGGCGGGATCAATCGGTCATGAGAAGCAAATCCCGGAGGGTCACTTCTCAATAGAAACCAATCTAACTTGACAGATGGTGTATTGGAACTCGTCGAAACTAAATTTAAATGGCTAGAATTGGACGTAATATTGACGGCTAGACGAACCATTTAATATATTATGGTGTGTCAACTGCCCAGCCTTTTCTCAACGTTGGGATCGACTTCCAGTTACACATGACTACAGCTGAGTGCCAGTTGTTCACATGGAGCGACTGCCTATATCTGACCTTCTAAACCCTGGGCAAACCGATACCCGTTGGTAAGACAAGTGGTCAAGTTTCTGGCAATAAGACAATTTTCTTTTCTACTGCGTTTAAGCAATGAAAGGCTTAGATATCTACCCAAAAAGAACAAAGAAGTACTAAAGCCCGTTATACACATGACCGGATGATAAATGACGTAACCTAACCGGACATAGTCCCAGCGTCAAATCCACGGTCGAAAACATACAAACAAGTTTTAAAAAGTCACTATCAATCCCAGAGCATACATTTTTCCCTTACAAATCACGGCTTACTGTCGTATCTCATTCATGCAATACGGTTAACAGTTTTACTACACTCCCACGCAGTAAATAAATCTCATTCCGTCGTTTGTTGATGTTTTTGTACCGCTAGCGACATCTGTCGGCTTAGCGTTCACTTTCATTGCATCGATCAGCTGATCGGCGCGTTGACTTACGTTGACGTACGTATTTCATAGATGGCGTTAGGAGTTCGATTTTTAGACTTGTTTGGAAATAAGGTGTTATGAATATTGTGTAATTTTTGATCGTTGCTTCAGCTATTATTAAAATAATTCATGTGTTTTAGGGTGCTTAAGTAACCTTGTTTCTGAATAAAATGCAAATTCGAACATTGCTAAGGTGACTACGGATTTAATAATTTTACAAAATATTTTTGAAACATTACCCAAAAAAAACTTCATAAAAATCCTAACTTGTGTATTATCAATTCCTGCAATAATTGTATTCATCAATTTACTCTATAACGCAGAGTTAACAGAGAATACGAAGCCCAGTTGTTTATCTAATCTTCTCCAAACAAAACAGTTATGCTGCAATGCACCATTTCTTAATATCCTTCATATATCCCGTGCTTTCCAAAATATAATTACAGTTGCAGCTTGTTAGATAATTTAATCAGCGAGGCGTGTATCGTGCTAACCTGAATTAGACTTTGTATCCATCAGTTTAACGTCATATTTGGTTTGTGGTTTGATCTGGTACAGGTTCCTCATTTAGAGTAAAGGTTTTGTTTATGGAGGAATGGAAATCAGGAGTAGCTATTTTAAAAAGACGTTGCGAATTTTAAATAATTCATTCTAAAACAATTTATAATAATGTGATAACCTCGTGATTAACGCTGGCTGTAGATCCTTTATTTGGAAGGTCAGCAATGATGATGTTTAAGAAAGTTAAATAGCCTATAGAGCCTAGATAGAAGCCTATATCCTTTTACAGGCTCTAGGGTCTAGACAATCTGTGTGTCAAACATTTAAATCGCTTGATTTTTTGGCGGAAAGGACGGACAGACAGAGTTACTTTTGCATCCTTTAACATGTATTGTACAAATTCCCTTACCCATTTTATCTCCATCCCAACCTGTTTTCCTGATTCCTGACTGAAAACAAAGTTTCTTACCTCACAATTGATCGAATCGCCCACATCATATAACACAGCTTCGCTTTCAAGACGTGATTGTAACGATATGAAACCTTATTTCTTTATATCCCTAAGGAACCATAAGGGTTAGGTAAATATCTTGTGCCCTTCACTTTAAATACAGGTTATCATCCGTTTAGGTTCATACTTATGGAATAACTAAGTACCTACAATATTTTGGACGAAATGCCATTTCTTAAGGAGTTGATCATCATAATTGCATCAACAATTACAAATTATTATCCTATTTCATGTAAGCAAATTAATAGATAGGCTATTGGAGACCGCAATTTATTTGATTTAAAACTTAACTAAACGTAAATAAATATCGAAATAATTGCATGGCCTACCAAAACGACACGGTCTCCAAAAACCACGTCACAGATCCCCTATCTTGCCGAATTTATTTAACCATCTGCCAAAATTAAGTGCATTTTCATAACGAACTCCTGAAGTCTCTTTGTTAACGGCAACTAGTTACAATTTCAGTAGCATACATTGAATTTCCTCACATGCATAGTAACTGAAACTAACTTTATTAGCGGCTCCGTGTCGCTTTTGAACATAATTAAATCACTTTTTGTCAGCTTTCAGTTGGTTTTTTCGGTGCCATTCGGCTTTATATAAATGTTATTTTTTAACAAGTTCTTCGTAATTGGAAACGGCTGTCAACTATGTCCTTTACTTCTCTTAAGAGCTAAAAAGTTAATAATAATAATTATTTTCCTTAATATACAGGTAATAAACTATTTCTTTAACCCTTTAATTTTTAGAGCACGTACGGAGTGAAGGTGTTACGGCCTAAATTTTTATTGTGTCTCTAAGTACTGGATGTAGACCGATATTTTGGTTTCTTCTTTTTCTATCATCGAGCGTATAAGACCGTCAGTGGTATTAAACCAACACTCAGTTAAGGTAATAAGACTTAAAATAATCAATGGACAGGCGGAAAATTCAATATAAAACCAAACAGGTAAATAAATAACTGTCAAGGTTTGAAAGTACGACCTTTAACGAAAGTTCAATACCAGTCACTATAATTGTAGGTTGTATAGCATATTGCAGAGGTTAAGGAACTCTGATTGCCAGATTCACTTCTCAATTACCAGTTCTCATAGAAAATTGTGGGTTGTACTGAGATTTTTAAACTATTAATTTTAATGATCACAAAATCTGTTATTATGAAGATGTCTATATTAGTGGCTTTCTATTAGCTACCAATTGTTGTAAAGCAGGAAGTAGATTGATAGACAAATCGAATTGGAGTCAATGTTTCAACGGAAACGGACTATCAAGCGTAAATATTTTTTTGTGTGTTCCGCCGTCTTCAACTGTAGTTCTTCTAGCAAACATTTTGGGACTAGTAAGATTTTAGAGACTACCTTAATAAATATTAATAACTAGCTACAGGGTATCGTTAAGAAAGTAAGTTATGAAGAAGCAGTTGTTAGCTGCACTAAATATTTAAAAAAAATATCTTCGCTTTAGTATGGCATAGATCGCGGAATTGTTGGAAAGAGTACGCGGCCCTGTAATGTTAGTGAGTTTTGATCAATTAGTGACCCCTTTCCAATTCATCCATAGCGGGACACAGTCACTTGATGACCTCCCACCTCCAAAAAACAGTTCAAGTTAACGTTTACAAATCATTTATACCCTTGCAAAACTAGGTTGGGAAGCCTAAAATAAAATTTAAACAATCAAATACAATGCCATTGAGCCATTATTCAAGTCGATAGTGAAACTCTCCAATTGGACACGTCGTATCTCCACGCTATAATAAGTCTAGAGCGGTGGTAATTGTAAAATTAAGTAATTCTCAGTGACTGTCGAGTTGTGAGCTCATTCATCTGAGTCTGACCAAGGCGAGCGACACCCGGAATCAAAGTTACGTTTGTGGTGCAAGTTTTAAGAAAGTTATATTTTGAGTTTTAGTCATTTGAAAACGTAATGTCTATGAATATATAGTACACGTATAAAAAAGCCTTAATTTAATCTCGTTATAAATCATCTTTTACAGAAAAAAACAAGCGATTAACTTAGTAAAGTGTTTAGAAAGTCTGAGACTAACTCGAAATACTAAAACAAAATATGTAATGTCTGTTATATTAACGTAGTAACGATGATTTTCAAAAACTCAATCCACATATCAGCAGTTTAGTTATTACACCTAAATATACTTGACCTTCAAATTATGCAACGTAGCATCTACACCAAAATTCTTGTAACTTGCACCACACGACAGAAGCATTTATCACGTATTCTTCCGGCCAGCGATGTAACTGATGCGTCTCTAACCGAGTTAAGAGAGAATTAATTATAAAATCCCACAGACGACTACACTGTAGCTAATTAATTACTGTCTTTTACACTTAGTCTAAATATACGGAACAAATTCGGTACTTACATATGGATTTTTCGAACGGGGGATTTTGAAAAGACTAAAATAAAAGTAATCCTTTTGAGATTTTCATAATCTGATGGAAATGAGGAAGCTTACGTCTAGCTTATTAGTAAGCAGTGCATCGTCTGGGTTATCATATGCAGTCAATTTGAAGGTTATGCAAAATTGTACAGACAACAGCAGGTATACGAATCTGTCAAATTTTACCAATCAAACGTTAACCTACCTCCATTGTGATAAGGTTGAAAATAGGCTCTACTTTCATTTGACAGATTGTGGTAACTTGATGTGCTGTCGTCTGTACTTACCTACCAATGCTGAAAAATCACAGAAATTCTTTGGATGCTGACTGGGGTTTCGACGTCATTATGAAGATATGGAATAACCTGTATCCTTTTTTCACATGGCATATCTTTGTTCCCAAGATTTTAATTTTGTTTTTTATTAGCGTCTAGGGTTTAATTGCTTTGATCCAATTACACGATGCTTGTGTTTCCTTAGAATCAGACTTAGTATAAAACAGTTAAATCCAGTCTAAAGTGGTGAGACCTATCAGGCTTTTGAAGTCGGTAACACGATCAGTAGAGACAAAGTGATTTAACCCAAATTCAGTCTGGAACATGAACCTTATCTAGTACCTACATATGTAGATGTACTTTCACAAGTCTATCTTGTAATCAACGAACTAACTCATAAGTTTTAACCAGATTAACAATATTTAGCAGAGGTAGGTATCCGTAGATAGGCCCGTTTTA
This sequence comes from Heliothis virescens, assembly GCA_002382865.2. Classification (NCBI taxonomy): domain Eukaryota; kingdom Metazoa; phylum Arthropoda; class Insecta; order Lepidoptera; family Noctuidae; genus Heliothis; species Heliothis virescens. The sequence goes on along the minus strand of NWSH02000162.1, from coordinate 3,151,701 downwards.
CCGTTCCGATCTTCATTGTATAAATTTAAGAAGTTCTAGATATCTGAGAGAAAATGCCATAGAAATGTTTTTAATTTTGACTACTTTCTTATGGCGTTATCTGTCAAATAGCTATATAGAACTTTATCTGGAACCTGTTGAACTGGCCGGTAATGTTTGTAATTTCGTAACTGCGGAATTCAATAATCTATCTATATATGGATTTGCTTACAAGAGATAGAATTTTGACATTAGCCCCATAAAAGTAATGTCAAATTCCTATCTCTGGTAAGCAAATCAACAGATAGATAGAATATTGGAAACGACCGTTACAAAATATAGATCAAAAGGTAATACCGACTAACGAAGATAAAAATACAAGACATTTCGTATACCCTCAGGCAATGGAGCATTATTATTACAAACATGTTTATACCATTCGCTAGAGCGCAATAAAACCAAGTAATGTAAAGAAAACTATGCTTGCTGAAAACAACCAATAAGGGGAACAATTTAAGTTATTCATATCGCTCGTATTGCTCGACGTAGTTGTAACTTCGTACGCGCGCCTTTGTTCAGCGCACTTTATGAACTGAATATTTTGGCTTCTCATACCAACTGAACAATTTTCTTTTACGTTCCAACCCTAACGGAATGATTTATTGTTTCAGATGCCAGCGATGTAGACTGAACGAGTAAAACATTGGAAAATACAAGTTTGAAGTATTTTTACACAAGTGAACAGTTACCATATTTGCCCATCCTTGTTTGTGCTGTGACGTGTGCGCGACAACAACGTTGAGCGGTGTTCCAAAATTAAAATGCGCGACGGTGATTGGCTTATGCGCCGTGTGTCATTGTGATTAGTGATGTGTTGTGTCGATAGTGGTTATCGATAGTCGTCAAGATGGCGACGATGGATCTCACCAATGAGGTGATCCGCTTGCGGGCCGAGTTGGAGAAGGTGTCATCGGAGAGGGATATGCTCCTCTGTGAAGTCTCCAACTTGAGGCGTGAGCTGGAACTCAGCGAGTTGAAACACTTGCAGGACGATGTCAGGTAAGTCAACATAAACGTATAATTTAATAAAACCCTCACTGAATAGGGTAACGTTACATAGAAGATAGCGTTCCACATAGACTCTTTGTATATAACAACCGTTTCCGAGCAAACAAAGGGTGCCTACGTCTTGTAGGTCCTTTCAAAAGCTCGACAGTTCGTCGGGGACCTCTCATACCACAGACAATGTTGAGGTCCAAGTATCACACTGACAGCTATTTACACACCAACTTATTTTGAACACCACGAAACAAAATCTTGAAAATGTGTTCATTTATAACAGTTTAACTCGAATAGAGCAATATTTTACTGTATTGGAAAATGAAAATTTCACCATACTTTCCTCAAGCATCAAACTACAATTCAAATAATACAAACGCACATAATGATCTTGACAAAAAATCTATAGCAACAAACAGGAAAATTAATATCGCTGCCACTTACAGCGTACCCCACTCACACGCGTGCCTATTACTCATTGTTCGGGAGGTTCCGTCGACTGTGACGTCACGAGGTCCTCCGCACTCTTTTCAAAGGACCCTTTTACACGAGTCGACGTCGCCGCGAATAAAGNGCTCTACTTTCATTTGACAGATTGTGGTAACTTGATGTGCTGTCGTCTGTACTTACCTACCAATGCTGAAAAATCACAGAAATTCTTTGGATGCTGACTGGGGTTTCGACGTCATTATGAAGATATGGAATAACCTGTATCCTTTTTTCACATGGCATATCTTTGTTCCCAAGATTTTAATTTTGTTTTTTATTAGCGTCTAGGGTTTAATTGCTTTGATCCAATTACACGATGCTTGTGTTTCCTTAGAATCAGACTTAGTATAAAACAGTTAAATCCAGTCTAAAGTGGTGAGACCTATCAGGCTTTTGAAGTCGGTAACACGATCAGTAGAGACAAAGTGATTTAACCCAAATTCAGTCTGGAACATGAACCTTATCTAGTACCTACATATGTAGATGTACTTTCACAAGTCTATCTTGTAATCAACGAACTAACTCATAAGTTTTAACCAGATTAACAATATTTAGCAGAGGTAGGTATCCGTAGATAGGCCCGTTTTACCGTTCCGATCTTCATTGTATAAATTTAAGAAGTTCTAGATATCTGAGAGAAAATGCCATAGAAATGTTTTTAATTTTGACTACTTTCTTATGGCGTTATCTGTCAAATAGCTATATAGAACTTTATCTGGAACCTGTTGAACTGGCCGGTAATGTTTGTAATTTCGTAACTGCGGAATTCAATAATCTATCTATATATGGATTTGCTTACAAGAGATAGAATTTTGACATTAGCCCCATAAAAGTAATGTCAAATTCCTATCTCTGGTAAGCAAATCAACAGATAGATAGAATATTGGAAACGACCGTTACAAAATATAGATCAAAAGGTAATACCGACTAACGAAGATAAAAATACAAGACATTTCGTATACCCTCAGGCAATGGAGCATTATTATTACAAACATGTTTATACCATTCGCTAGAGCGCAATAAAACCAAGTAATGTAAAGAAAACTATGCTTGCTGAAAACAACCAATAAGGGGAACAATTTAAGTTATTCATATCGCTCGTATTGCTCGACGTAGTTGTAACTTCGTACGCGCGCCTTTGTTCAGCGCACTTTATGAACTGAATATTTTGGCTTCTCATACCAACTGAACAATTTTCTTTTACGTTCCAACCCTAACGGAATGATTTATTGTTTCAGATGCCAGCGATGTAGACTGAACGAGTAAAACATTGGAAAATACAAGTTTGAAGTATTTTTACACAAGTGAACAGTTACCATATTTGCCCATCCTTGTTTGTGCTGTGACGTGTGCGCGACAACAACGTTGAGCGGTGTTCCAAAATTAAAATGCGCGACGGTGATTGGCTTATGCGCCGTGTGTCATTGTGATTAGTGATGTGTTGTGTCGATAGTGGTTATCGATAGTCGTCAAGATGGCGACGATGGATCTCACCAATGAGGTGATCCGCTTGCGGGCCGAGTTGGAGAAGGTGTCATCGGAGAGGGATATGCTCCTCTGTGAAGTCTCCAACTTGAGGCGTGAGCTGGAACTCAGCGAGTTGAAACACTTGCAGGACGATGTCAGGTAAGTCAACATAAACGTATAATTTAATAAAACCCTCACTGAATAGGGTAACGTTACATAGAAGATAGCGTTCCACATAGACTCTTTGTATATAACAACCGTTTCCGAGCAAACAAAGGGTGCCTACGTCTTGTAGGTCCTTTCAAAAGCTCGACAGTTCGTCGGGGACCTCTCATACCACAGACAATGTTGAGGTCCAAGTATCACACTGACAGCTATTTACACACCAACTTATTTTGAACACCACGAAACAAAATCTTGAAAATGTGTTCATTTATAACAGTTTAACTCGAATAGAGCAATATTTTACTGTATTGGAAAATGAAAATTTCACCATACTTTCCTCAAGCATCAAACTACAATTCAAATAATACAAACGCACATAATGATCTTGACAAAAAATCTATAGCAACAAACAGGAAAATTAATATCGCTGCCACTTACAGCGTACCCCACTCACACGCGTGCCTATTACTCATTGTTCGGGAGGTTCCGTCGACTGTGACGTCACGAGGTCCTCCGCACTCTTTTCAAAGGACCCTTTTACACGAGTCGACGTCGCCGCGAATAAAGGAGTCGTTGACGTGACCGTGTATCTTACATGAGAGCTCTATTTACGAATACAATAACGACATTTTTTTATGACTTTTGATCGATTTTTTTGTGTTATTGTACCAATGTTTTGCTTGATTCAAGCATTGCTAAATTGCGTAAAGAATTTATGCCATCAAAAACATCCTGTAAAAAACCCAAGTCAAGCTCAGGCTCTCTACAGTAAAAAGTTGTGAGATCCATGTAATACCAAGTCAGGTTAATCTTTTTAGTCTGTACTTAAAGGACCTTCTGTCTTAAGTTATTAACATAAGTTATTATCATGCCAATATTAAAAATATGTTACGTTTTTATCAAATAGATCGATTTGGCCATCGATTGATTTAAGATCACAAAATTATTTTTCTTTTGTTTTGGTTTTTAAACCAGATTCTATGATACGTTGTGTCTTTTGCGTATAATATCGTCCAAATAAACAAATTGCAAAAATAAGTATTGCGTCTAATATTGCACAAAATGCCCAATTCTATGGGCACCCCAATATTATTGCCAAATGAGGATTTAACATCGCAAATTCAAGCCATTTCAACTACTTGATTAAAATCCATTTTTCACTGAAGAAGCAGTTAAAATGACACTAACTGCAGTACAATTACAGCTGTATGACGCAAAGGTCATAACTTTGACAGTAATAATAGATTGCTAGTGCATTGCTTAGTTATTTTCCTCAGTTGACTCATTGTTGCATGGGAAGAAACTGCATAATAATGCATTGCGGTTTTTTGTTTGCATCTTAAAGAGATTTTATATAAATAGATCGTGTATATTATTCTTGTGGCTAAGTACCTAATGGCCGCACGGGTCGGTGATCTTAAGGTAAAGCAACACTCGGCACGGTCGGTTTGTGGATGGGTGACCATGACTTGTTATAACAATTTCAATCTCTTTTGTCATTCGAACGTCCTAGTCTCGCCTCCGAGTCAACCAGTCTCGCCAGGGTGTCCGCGTCAACTGGGTTGAGAGGTACTCCGTTGAAAGGTAGGACTGGAAGCCGACCCCAAAACACTTGGGAAAAGGCTAACCAGATGATAAATAATGAATTTTTAAAAGAGTTTTCGGTACTGTCTGTTACCTATGTTCACATAATTCGATTTCATCCAAATTGATTGAATTGATGAACCACATTTAATAAACGACTGGCTGAAAATATACACAAAGAAAATGTAAAAACGATCATGGCATATTGAACGTTTTAAATCGCAATCACAGTTTGACGTCATACATTGGAAAAGGTTTAAAATCTATTACTGCGGCCCGTTAAAATTCATTTTGCGGCTAAATGAAACGTCACAAGCACACTGCAGTCAGAGTTTTTGTCCCAAAAAGTACAGAAACCGCAGTTAAATTTATAACCCTATATTTTTGTTTACATAAACGGTAACTAACGTACACTTTCTACTGTGATGTACGAGTAGATTTGCATAGAAAGTGAAACTGTATGTTATGGTATAATACCACGTAATGTCACATTAGAAGCGAACATTTTGTAAGTGCACCTACTTCGCGGATGGCTGTCGTCACGGTATTTATACACGGAAAGTGTTATGAGATAAGAATAATTTTATTCAAACAAAAAACGGTCTAGTGCGACGAAGGTTCCATACGAAAATCGTTGAATGTTAGTTGTATGAGAGACCCTTAAAAGTCTTATTTTATTATAGTTTTTTGGATATTAGGGTTCCGTACCCAAAGGGTAAAAACGGAACCCTATTACTAAGACTTCGTTGTCTGTCTGTCTGTCTGTCTGTCTCCACGCTGTATCTCATTAACCGTGATAGCTAGAAAGCTGAAATTTTCACAAATGATGTATTTTCGTTTCCGCTATAACAACAAATACTGAAAATTAAAAAAAGTTATATATTAAGGGGTCCCCATACAATAAATTATAAAGACAGTGCAATTTGAATACAACGCCATCTGTTACTCAAGCGTGGAACTACAGCTTGGTACGGAACCCTTCGCGCGCGAGTCCAACTCGCACTTGGCCGGTTTTTTTTGTTACAACAGCAACACATATACGTCATCTGTGAATATCTTAGCTGTCATGGTACACGAGAAACCTGGAGCTTGGAGACGGGCAGACTTAGTAATAGGGTCCCGTTTTGCGCTTTGGGTAACCTAAAAAAAAAACGGAACCTAAAAAGAAACATTTAATAGTTTATTCAGTTTAGATTCAAATACTCGATTTCGTCAATTTTGAAAAAGGATTGTATTTATAATAGGTATTTTTCTTTTTGTTCATATGATGTTATCTGTGACAGAAATTACAAGCCAAGAGTCTGCCCTGGTACGGACAATAGGAGAGGGATGAAATACATGGTTCAAATAATGTGTTGAATATGAATATACGCCAAAGAAGCCATGGATGGCTAACATAGAGAATGGAAGTGAAAAAATATTGGGCCGATCGCAAATAGATTTTCCAAGGAAACAGGACAATTGGACTCATAAACAAAGTGTTTTATAGTTCCTATTTAGTGGTGAAAATACAGAATAAGAATCTTTTACGAATCAGCAATAGCCTAGCATGCTAAATGAATTCAAACAAATACCTTATGTTTAAAGCAACATTTTTAAGCAACGATCGCAAATCGGTCCTTCGGTACGAACAAAAAGATAAATCGTATCCATGATTAAATTAAAATATTGAACAATAAAACATATCGAGAGGTTTGCGTTGCAAATGTTTCTGGGCTATCCATAAAACCTTTGACGTGGGTGTGTATAAACGATAAATTAATTCGACTACCCACTTGTGGACTAATAGAACTGTACTCATTTTGGAAACGAGACAAGTATGACACAGAAGGTCTTTACCAGCCAAGAGACCAGTCAAAAGTTTTTAATTAAACAAAAGTTTAGTAATTAGAGAACCAAAGGTGCAAATTTTGTGTGGTTTTTTTACTGGTCTTCCTATACTAATACTAGTTCTACACTAATATGATTAAGCTGAAAAGTTTGTCTGGTAGTTTGATCGTTTACTTGAACGCGGTTATTTTATGATAGCCTATTTATTTATCGAGGACTTTTTGGAAGTCAATGGGGGAGGCCTATGTTCAGCAGTGGACGTCCTATGGCTGAAATGATGATGATGATGATTTATCGAGGAAGGCTGTAGGCTGAATTAAGTAGTTCCCGCGGGATGGTGGCGAAGCCTCTGACGGAAGGTAGTCATAAGTCAATAATGTTGATGTTTCGTAAAATGCCAAGTTAATAAAATCGTGCTCAACCAAATAATACTCACAAGCTTAAAATAAAACCGTAAAAGGACCCGACACGTACAATTTCACTTGTACATTTAATGCCTCCTATATTCATTTTCCCATTGTTGAGTACGTACTGGAAATGAGACCGCCCTCGTATATGACGTCATGAGAACGGGTAAAAACGTGGGCAGGATATTACGTCATCTATAATGTTTGCAGTATTGGTTATTGGGGCTGAATACTGGTGATTGATTGTAAAATTATTATATGAAGTACAATATTGATTTTACTTATTTTATTAAAAAAATATTTTTGAGAGGAAAAGAAAACATGTTAAAATTATTCGTGTATAGAGAGGACTATGTAGGAAGTATATATTTTATGTTATTGGCGATTACTTAGCATATGGATTGAAAAAGTCTCGATCAAAAACTTCACTAACAAAAAACAACTTAGCTAATCTTTCAAAATCACGTACACACAGACCTCGTACGTAATTGATGTCTTGTTTCTATGCCTAATAAGAGGTATATGTAAGGCGTGCCTCAGATTTGCAAATACACCACCCACGTGGCACGGCCTTGTGAATTCTGCTACACTCAAAATGTACAGACGCATCAAGTTACCATAATCTGTCGAATATCTGCAATAGATTTTCAACCTTATCACAATAGTGGAAGGGTAATGTTCGATTGGTAAAATTTGACAGATTCGTGTAGGTTGACCTGCTGTCGTCTATACTTACAACTTGACGGTAATTTAAGTAAGTATTTAGGAAACATGCGGGTTTTTGCGTGTTGGCAAAATGATCTGAAAAAGGACGGTTTTTATCACGTTTTCGAGTTGCAAAAATTAACAACAAGGTTAATGTGTAATGAGTGTCAAAATGTACTAAAACAATTAACTGACCTGCGTTCTGTCCTAGCAATAAAGCCTACAATAATAAAACAAATTAGTGCTTCCCAAGGCTATACAAATCCAAAAAATATTATCTGAATCCACTCCTAAGAGCCTAAGCAGCACTTAAGATAAGTCTTTTGAATATTAAAAGTAACAAGAAAACTCCTAAATAATTCTAGCCTTAATATGGTATTACTTCGGCGTCTAAGAAGTGTCTTACGAAATCTTAAAGCGAATACTCTATGCACCTGCTTAGATATAAAGAAGACACATACCATTAATTAATGATAAATAAAGCGCACGGTAGCAAGATGTGGCAACTGACCATCTTTCTATGGTTCACGACCTTAAAATCGCTTACCACAGACTGGCCTCCAGTAACATTGGACCTTACCTTTTCTGCCTACGTGCCTCTCTGATTTTGCAATGCTGTTGATCTATGCACGGTAAATATTGCAGTAATTGGCTTGATATATCAATCCGTACCATAGGCAGATTTTATAATAATATCGCAAAGCTATTTTGCCATTTGAATAATGCTAATCTCTGACCTTCAAATTAGAATATTGAGCCATATTTTATTAATGAAGCGAAAACTTCTTAAAATCACAAAATCTATTATTCAATATCACGAAGTCTGTCTTAAATTTTATCCGTAATTTATTCTTAGTATAGCTTCTTGGGCCTTTATTTCAGTCGAGTATTTTACGCGTGATAATTCTCACAGAGCAGTTATTTGCCATCCTGTTTTTGTCAGGATTTCATCGATCTACACTTGAAATAACACTAACTGCGGAATTCAATATTCTGTCTATCTCTGGATTTGCTTACTAGAGATAGGAAATTGACATTACTTGTATGGGGCTAATGTCAAAATTCAATGTCAAAAGGTTATTGAGAACGGCCGTAACTGGCCATTTTTTTGACAGATCAGACTCAGCCATCAATGACATTTCTTAAATACAATCAAATGTTGAGAAACGGCTTGCAAACCATCTCAAACACGACCTACACAAATTGCCCTAAGCTTAATAAAAACATTATGTAGCCCTGTGGAGTTCGTCAAAAACATTCCCCCGGGATTGTTCCTTTTGGCTCAAACAACTGAAAGTCTACGTAATCATAACAGTACCTAATAATGCCGCTTTGTGTACGATTTTCTTGTTAAATTAACTTTACGAAATTAAATGTTTAGTATTCGGGCTTGTAATAAGTTGCAAACTATATTAGTGGGCTGCTAGGATTGATGTTTAAATACTTAAGTACATATTATGAAATTTTAAAGCCTTTTGGGCTTCGTGGACTCTGAATTTGTAAATGAGTTTTTAGATAAACAAAGTTGGCATTTCATGAGTGTGGGATGTTTTTAATTATTATAATGAAAACAATGTTGTCTGCCTGATATAGGTGACAGGTATAATTTCTTTTTATATAATCATTGTTGGTTGCACGGCTTAAAATACAAACTTAGCTAAGTCAATCATAAAACAAATTCATTTGTTTAGAATAAACTAAAATCAATACCGGGATATTTCTTTAGAGGTAAGTGCACCAGTATCAGAATACCTAAGTTAAGTATATTTACTTAACAAAAAATATGGGATTCCGCATGTTTTTACTACATAGAGATTCTTAAGCACGTATTTGATAACTTCATGATCTCATACTGACTCAATGACATCATTCATATTTGACAAGCTCTTTGCACATTTACGTGCAATTTATTAGCACCATTACTTGTTAATAAAATCCGTTTTGTATAAGAAATCGACGAAAGCGATTCTCATCTTGAAAGATATTTTTCGCAAAAACTTCTTCCAAACAACAATACGTCTTCTTCAGGGTTTTACTTATTCAGTTTTTATTCAGCGCTTCTCTCCGTCCATAATATTCTTTCTTTTAGGAATCGGTAGCATCAATTTTTCCTCCGTCTACGTAATGACTTTCCATTTCTCTCCTGATTTTATTAGTACTTACTATAAAGGGATCGCTTAGCAGTCTATCCGGAGGCCAGTGCTTTTTCCTTGTTTCGGATTTATTTTTATCAATAAAACCTTGGCATGGACCTTTAAAACTTTTTGGAATGGCTAATATTTACCACGAAGTCCAGAAAAAAATACTGAATCTCTACTAGCTTCAAAAGTAACACAGAACCTACAAATAATATTAATATAACTATTTTCCTCAAAAAAAGCATTAAAAACCTAGATCTCCAGGAAATGAGAGTTCCTCGGAAGTTCTTTGGAAGTAACATTAAAGAATTTTATTTATTAAACTCTAACGACTGGAAGAGGAAAAGCGTTTCGCTGCAAGTTCTGTTCTGCTTAATGCAGAAATAGATTACTTGAACGATTCTGTTGATGAGGAAACATAACGATTTTTCATTTAGAAGTGTGTTCAATTAATTATGTCCATTAGTACAGATAAAATATTTTTCTTGTCCCAAATAAATTAGGTCTCGTTTGAAGCGTCGGTTGCCGCTCATAAAAACAATAATGATGAGGAAAATTAATAGCATTTGAAGTTAATTCAGCGCTGTGTCATTGACCTCTAAATTATGATTCGAAGCGTTATGTATTGTGTTTGTCATTTTGTTTGCTGATTTGGGTTTCTGTTGTTGGCGAGTCCCGACTGTTATTTGAGCATATTTTGGCAGTCGCTACGGGTAATCTGAAATCGAAAACCTGACAGCCAGTCTTACAGTCTTGCCAAAGGGTATCGAGTTGCCCAGATATCGGGTTGAGGACGACAGATAGACAGTCGTTCCATGTTAAACTTTTACACAGCTGCATCTTTTTAGACTGGAGGCCAACCCAGATGATAATTGGGAAAGGTCTGAACAGAAGATGATACCGTTCAAAATAGCAGTGCCATTTTTTTATTACTTTAATCTGAATCCTTCGTTCTTTTTTTATAATCTGTAGTCGAAACTATATCAGCTGTCTTGATAAGACTGCAGCAAGTTATCTCTGATAGGGAACCGCCCACTGGCTATGACGTACTGACACATCCACCCACCTAATTACACAGTTCTATCGATTTTATATACATTGCCAGTGCTCCTCATAGCATATATGGGATACAGTATTTACGCAACGCTAGGAAAAGTTTTGCACTTAGATTTTACGAAACATTTTGAAAATAGCGACGGTTCGTGTGATTGTTTTGTGAAGTTTTGTGAGTGATAAGATAAAATGAGTGTAAGAAGTTTAAAAATGGCAAATAAATTGTTTTCGTATGTGTGTGCTTCTGATGAGTGTGAGTGCGGATATAAAAGGTGAGTTTTTTATAGCTTTTAATCTATATTTTTGGGAGTTATGGACTAAAACGGATTCAAAATAAGTTGTTGAAATGTTCAATGTCTAGTAAACAAGCCCTAATGTAAACATACACAACAAATCAGCTACAAAATTATTTCAGCAAGCATTTTAGGATTTTATTACGTTGTTTTGTACACATAAAGCCAACAATACAAGACGTCTTAGAAGAACTCTATATTTGGAGGATAAGTTGGATGAACTCTAACTAATCCTTAATTTTAATATGTTATGTTTATACGAAATTGATTATGTCTGTTTTTATGGTAAGGTATGGAGATACATGGTGCCCTGAAAATAATGTAGGTTAGTTTTCACCAGAGCGCGCAAACTTCTTCCCTTGGGAAGCAAGTGAAAGTTTGAGAAACAGCTAGTTAAAGATCTCGTACATTTCTAGGATCAAGTTTTGGTTTCTTTTAAAAAGAAATCTCTTGAATGATGAATGTTGAGCGTGCAGCAAAGATGTTTTACTGAAATTAATTTGAATTTTAGTTTATTTGATTACCTTAGGTTTGGTTCTAAGTTCCGCTGTGTAGATTTTTGTACCGTTAAGTGTGATTTTAAAATCCATTTGATTAATATGTTACATAAACACTTTTAAATATTTATCAATGTAATATGAAAATGGAAAGATATTAAAATTATGATGTGACAGGAAATGCAAAAACCTAGATTACAGACAAAACAAGGAAGGAAACAAACAGTATTGTGTAAGACAAACAATACAACAGTTTTATGTAATCAAAAAATGTCAACGAATGCAAACGTTTGACCTTTTGCAAAAAAGAAAGCCTTGCACTCAGAACTCAGACACAGATAAAAAGTATAACAACGTTGAAGTCAAAATTATATAATCCAGGTGGAAACCTGTTGGTACTGGAACAGTGAACCCAGGTGATATAAATCACGTAACTTGAAGCACTCCTTAAAGCCTAGTACACAGTGAAAGAGAACTAGAAATATAACTGTGGCTATAATGTGAAAGTAAAGACTATTGTAATACAAGGGTGGTTGAAAGATGGGATATGCTTCTCAATTAAGGCGCGGCCCCACCGCGGTGCATGCTATGCACGGGCACGCGGCGCATTTTAGCTGCGTGTATTCATTTGTTTGACAACGTGGGTCTACGTTTCCACTGGAATACATGAATATGACACACGACTATGTATAGCGTGGCACGGCGCACGGAGAGGCTACGCTGCGATAAGTGAGCTGTACGTAGTCGACGGTCATATTCGTGTATGGAGTACACCCACGTGGAAACGTAGACCCACGTTGACAGCGTTGAGCTATGTAACCGCCTATTCGAGCAAGCCACGCATGTATCAATGACGTCAATTCGTGCGTAGCCTCTCCGTGGGTTGCAGTGGACACAACCACATACATTTTCTTCCAAAGCGAAGCTTAATACACGTGCGTAGTCTCTCCGTGCAC
>NWSH02000162.1:3116863-3139054 GCA_002382865.2 Heliothis virescens | reverse complement strand
TTAAGGCGCGGCCCCACCGCGGTGCATGCTATGCACGGGCACGCGGCGCATTTTAGCTGCGTGTATTCATTTGTTTGACAACGTGGGTCTACGTTTCCACTGGAATACACGAATATGACACACGACTATGTATAGCGTGGCACGGCGCACGGAGAGGCTACGCTGCGATAAGTGAGCTGTACGTAGTCGACGGTCATATTCGTGTATGGAGTACACCCACGTGGAAACGTAGACCCACGTTGACAGCGTTGAGCTATGTAACCGCCTATTCGAGCAAGCCACGCATGTATCAATGACGTCAATTCGTGCGTAGCCTATCCGTGGGTTGCAGTGGACACAACCACATACATTTTCTTCCAAAGCGAAGCTTAATACACGTGCGTAGTCTCTCCGTGCACCGCCGTGGGGCCGCGCCTTTATACTTGACATACTAATTTTGGTTAGTTGTAGCCCTATTTGTTTTTATTATACACTAGCTTCTGCCAGTGGTTCCGTTTCCTCGATAAATGGGCTATCTAACTCTGAAATACTCTTTCAAAACACACGACGATTCAGATCAAAGAAGTTTCAGATCGCCTTTGAAGAAGATATGAGGACTGTGGCAAAATTAATAAGGTGATAAGTAGATACGGAGTTTTTCAATAGATCTTCAATCTCTCCATAATAGTAGAAGGTTAATATTAGATTGGTAATATTTGCCTGCTGGCGTTCGTAGATACTAGGAAGATACCCAACTTGTTTAAAAAAAAAACAAAGTTGTACTATTTACATCCATTAGGTACTAGGTTCAAACTGTTCCGTCCTACTTTAAAGCCACGTTTGCACTAAGGCTAATAAACCGTCGTTTACACTGCCTGGCCTCCAGATAGTATATTGCAGCCAGTTTAATTACTCCCAGTGTAAACTAAGCTTCATGTAATTTATATAAAGCTTCGACTTTTATCTCTGCAGATTACTTTACACCATAAACGTCTTAGCGAGACGTAATGTCAGGAATGGCCGTTTAATTCTTGTTCAGGTAATTTCCGTAATGTTTGTAATAAATATCGGGGACTGTTGTATAACGTAGAACTTGAAGTTGTGTAGTGAAACACAGCTTCTAAGACCGGATTACGGATTGCTATATGCCATCTTTTGATTTCGTTACTAGAGATTGTGTTTTGAGATTAGTTCCGTGCAAGTAATGTCTTTCTATCTCTAGTAAGCACATTAGTAGGTATATAAATATATATCAGGTTATATGGAATCTGCTTTTTTGTGTGTTTTATTGCAATCATCTTCTTGGTCATTTACTTGTTTGACATTATCCAAAATTTTAGGCTGTCATTTCATCTGTTCAAACATGGCTTTACGATCGTGTACATCGTTATTTGTATGTAAATTCAACATCTGCTCTTCAAAAGTATTTGATGCTGAAAAAGCTACAACTCATGTTTGTGCAAAATTGGAGCATGAAGTTTCATATTGACGACGTATATTTCCCCGTTCTCTGAGGGAATAAAAAGTTTCCGTATCAGAAACTATGAGGAGTGTTTGGAAACATTGTATGTCAATATTTCAAAAATATGCTCTTGTTTCTAACATGGATTGATATGACTTGCTTATGACTTTTTGAGTGTAGTAATATCCAGTGGAGAGGGTGTTTGTACATAGGTATAGACAGACGCCAGCATATCAACGTCCTACCTCAATCTGTCAAATGTCTTCAATAGATTTTCAACCTTATCGCAATAGCGGAAGGTTATTGTTCGATTGGTAAAATTTGACGGATTCCTGTAGGTAGCCTGCTAGTATCTGTGCACAAGCGCACGAAGGTACTAGACCTATTGTTTTATTTTTGAACTAGCCTTTTGCTCGCCGCTTCATACACCAAATAGATCCTCCCTCTCCCTAGTACCACCAAATATATCGATGAATTGCTGAATGCACAGTTTGATCACCGCTGTTCTTTTTACATGACGCTTACTACACAATCAGAACGGTACATTTGAATGTGAACTCTCCAATGAGGTCTCACCTTGAAACACTGATCGAATTTCAATCGCTCACACTAAGAAACTGAAATATCATCTAATTAATACTTGAAATTGGATATTTGTGCAACAATTCCAACTTGTCTTGTTCCTAAAACGAAGCAAGAATTTGCAATATTACCGTTGGGAAATAATTTATAATCAATACACCATACCATGTGTTCTGAATTCTGATTGCTGCGATCACGAACAAACGGCCTCTCGAATATTCTGTTACTTGAGACAATTTTAGTACGTTTCCGCTAGATTTTTACACGAATGCCTTGCTTCAAAAAATGGTTGACATACATTTATGTAACTATACTCTCTTGATCCATAACGGAGTGATTACAGTTAGTGTTCATGTAGAACTTCTTATTTATTTTTGGATTAGGTAAGCACTATATTCTCGGCTTTATTGAGTGATGTTGCATTATTATAGGTTTAGACAAGATACGTAGTGAGGTAACGACTTTCAAATATGATATATCATAGACAGGATATCCTTCGAAGTGAGGATCAAATGGGGGTGGTACCAACTTTTTGATTTCGGAATGTAGCAACATTTTTACGAGCCAAAATTATAGTCAATTTTACCAATTTTCAAAAATTTTCCGTCGCGGTAGATGGATTTAAAAAAAATGTCTATAGGTACTTCGAGGGACAACTGTTATTGATGATTTTTTTTCCATTCATTTTGAATGCATAAATAAGTATTTGCTTATAAATCATAAATTTATAAAGTGTCCTTTTACTGTTCCTGTGTTAGCACAAGCTCAATTATAAGGGTTTAAGGACTAAAAGGTCATTTCTGAACATTATAATTTATGGATAGTTTTCTAATTAATCTCTCTGTGTAAGTCAAAAGCTGATCCTTTATGCTAATCACCAATTAGAATTTTAAAGTGAATTACTTACATAGTTTATTCATAAGTGCCCTTCGGAAATCGTTTCGCAAAGGATCAAGGGTTTTCGTAATTTTGAAAATTCTATTTCCCTTCTCTCGAATTAACCTTATTTCCATGTTAATCTGTTATCAAAACCAATTACACGAGATTATGTTTTATAATCCTAAATCGTTTTTTTCTCAATTAGTAGGATTAATAATGAATTGGTTTATTACCACTATTTTCAAGGAATGACTTATTGGTACCTAATTAAATTATGATTTTAATTCGGATAACAACAAAGTATTCAACAAATGCGATATATGTTTCACGTCTCCAAAGACCAAACTAGATTCTGCCGCAAATTAGAAAATAAACGTTAATTAAACCTGAGCGTTACAGTTACTTGTTACTAGACGTTACTGGCAAACTAGCGTAGATTTAACTAACTAACGAATCAACATACGGCTTAGGAATTCCCAAGGTGGGTTGCTAGTTAAGAAAAATCGAACGTGGGCCCAAGGATTTATTCGAATGGCAAAGATACTTTATTAGGTCCACCAATTTTTTCATTTTTTACTTTATATCTAACAAGCTATTGCCCCCGGCTTCGCCCGCTCGAATTTCTCTTTGATCCCCTTAGAAATTGAATTTTCAAAAAATCTCTCTTAGTACGCCCTTACACTCCCAAAGAAACCTTCATGCTACAACTTTTTTCTCTCAGTAGTTTCAGCTGTGCATTATCTGTTAGTCAGTCACTGAGTAACGGAAGAATTTTATACTTATTGTTTTAAGTAGGTGACATAATGGGCGGTCTTATCGCTAAGAGATCTCTCTAGAAGGAAAAGATTAAATGGTAATGGAATTTAGGCAAGGTGTACACTTGTTCTTGCAATTTGCTTATGGGATAGGTTTTCACTAGTTCTGTTTTAGCTTGTTGGATGTTTAATTAAGTCGCGAGGTTTTTAAGGTATCAAAGATTATGATTACTGTAGAAAATAATATTTTCTTAAGTCTTGAATTATTTGGCCCTCGAATATAAGGTTCAAGATTACAGAGAATTCAAAATACCTTTATGAATATGCTTAAAGCATTTATGAATATTCACAAATACTGTATAATATTATACTAATTTTTTTTTGCAATTAATTTTTTCTACTATTTAACAAAGCTATACAGCAGATATCGAGCCTTTTCAGGAAAAACGTCGTAACCGCCAAGAATCCAAAAATACTGTTTTAATATTAACCGCGAAATTAAATTGTAAGGTATAACAGTTTTTAGAATTTTGGTGGTTACGACGTTCTTCCTGAAAAGGCTCGATATTCTCCTACATAATATTATAACAGCTACATTGACATGTAAACCATTCGCAAAACTTGTATGCTCTCCGTTGCGTGACGCGTCTAGTTTCTGGAATGTCACACACAAACGGGGCAAACACATCAAACGGGCATGTTACATCCCTGCAGAAATGTTAGCGTATGTTTATGTAGCAAGGACTTTGTACTAAAACCTGCCAAGTGCGAGCCGGGCTCGTATAAAACTTACCAGCTGTTTTCTCGCGGTTTCATCAGCGTCATGTGGGAACTACTGCCCGTACGTGGACAAAATAAAGACTATGTTACTCGGGTATAATGTAGCTTCCCAATAGCGAAATAATTTTTCAAATCGGTTCGGTAGTTTCGGAGCAATTAGGGTACAAAAAGAAAACAAAAAAAATGATTTCTCTTTGTACCCTAATTGCTCTGTCCGTCTAGTTAGATCTATGATATTTATCCCTTAAATATTATTTTTGTTTTAGTTTCTACTATTAATTGTCATAGCAGTAAATCTGTGAAAATTTCAAATGTCTAATTTTCACGGATCGTCATTACAGAATGATGACGAACGGACGCAGAATTCTTAGTAACAGGGTGCCGTTTTACCCTCGGGGTACAGAACCCTAAAAATACAAGTGAAACACGTTACTACTCGAAAATGTTTGTGTTTATCGATGTATTTCCCAGGCGGTTGGCTTGGCATGTTTATAGTTCTTTTCTTTTCCTCGATACAGTTTTTTCCTTGTAAAATTACTACATCAAAGCTTCGTAAGTAGGTTGAATCATGGACGTCCCCCAAATTAGAACAATCTGTCCTTAATTCATTAGTGTGGGTAGTATATCTGTCATATTCAGTATTTTGACCTAATTATGATCCGTATACTTGTTTATTAATCCATATCTAATTCCGCATAAGAAAACAAGACTCCTACACAAAAACAGGCCAATGAGATATTACTAACATAAGGCAAACATACATTAGTTAATGTTATGCAAGAAACACGGAACTTGAAACACTCTTTAACCCCTTTTTAGTGTAATATCATCAACAAATCAGTCTTAAAGATCTGGCTAGCGTTTATCAATACTTGCATTGCATTGAAGGAACATAAACATAACATGGTTTAGGCCCAATTTTCTACGTCCGATTAAGGAAAACAGCTGTTTATCATAAATTAAAGAAGGTAAATATTTTATTTGATACTCATGTTCTTAAAGCGATTAATTACCAAAGTGAGGTTGAAAAAGAAGTAGATAAGTAACATAATTTACATTTAAGGGGAAGGTTCTGCTTAAAAGCATTTTTGATCATTCTCGGGTCATCAATAGTAAAAAACACAGTCGTTTAATCGACCAATTACAAAAATAAAATAAAATTGATCCTCAATATAATATCATTAACAAATCATCCAGTTCGCAAACCTGGCTACCATTAATCAATACGTTCATCGAAGCAACTGTAACCAAACATAACACAGTTAAGACCTTGCAAGCATCAAAGCACCGCTCTCCGTTAACATGCTACGGTTACCGTCCACTGCAGTTTACTGGAACGCGACTAGCATATATTACTGACGGAATTAACTGGTGGTTCTAACTTGGTGCTCTTTGAAACATGAGGGATGGTGATCTGGAGTAACTGATAGTGTTGTTAATTGGGTTTGTGACTGGATGATTTTATCTAGAATGAAGTATTTATTGAGGTTTAATATAAACCTTAGTACATACGTGACATGATTATGAAGTTATACCACTTCGATATGAAGTTACTTGTGAGATGACGGCAAATAGAAGAGAATTGAGAAAGAAAACATGCTGCGCCAAGCCCAAATAAATTGGGATAAGGGCAGGAAGATGATGACCACTTTGATATAAAATATGATGAGTTCCATTTCATACATTACGCGACTTAAATCTTTGTCTTCAGTTAGTAATAGATGAACAGTAAGTCAATAGGACATTCATGTTTATATTGAGACTTCCATTGATCCTGTCTTATGTGTATAAGTCAGTGTCGTAATTTTAGTGTATGTGCAAGGTCTGTGTCAACAAAAAAGGCAACTCAAAAATATGTCTCGACATCAACCAGTATGTTGCTATGCTAAACATATTCGGACTTACCTTTTCACGCCCACTTGCTAAATAAATATCGGCTTCAACCTCACTAAAAATAAAAACTGGTCCTTCAAGTCGAATAAGCATTGTTTTTTCTCGCAAATAAATTAATATGGTCGGTGTTATAAAGAGTTTCTCCGCGCCTTATGGTCATTTTCGTTATTTAAACCATATGTTTCAATAGAGCTAAATAGAACAGCACATACTATAATAATTTAGATTTAATTATTGTACATTGAAATAACTGTAATAATAACAATATCAAACAATTCAATTCAATCGTTTAATTCTAATGTAATTACTTCATTAGTCGAAACAGTATCGCTTTTATTATGATCGTGATCATCAACAGTTCAAATACCAAATTAAAATGAAACTTCAATGTGACCATTTCAATGTCACATACAGAATCAACCAACATTCGTAATAATAGCTCGATTCCATCAAACATTTTGTGTTAGTTGTTTTTCGCAGGTGTGTCAACTCACCTGTTGCTATAACAATCAAACCAGTAACATACCTATTTGCTATCAAACTCGTATAAGTCCCACTGTCCACCTGTTCTACTAGACAGACTGCTTAGACACGATCTGTACGGTGGCTACGCAAAGGGGTAATTGTAGCAGTGGGTCAACCGCAGTCCGCTGCGCCGGCGCCGCATAAATGTTTCCAATACCTCGAATCACTTGTGCGTTGACTAACAACATCCTTCACTTTACTAGGTAAACGATCTCTAGTTAATTTCCCCACGCAAGGTAGGCGCAAGGCACTTGAGGACTAACTTTTTGGTCCTTTCATCGGCTTATATAAATATTGTATTACTAAAAGTTATTGACATAATGTATGCCAATATATCAATGCTAAAACTGGTTACTCAATTAGTCGCAGCCAATAAACAAAATAAAACAATTAATATGTCGCTTGACATGTTCTATATTGGTCAATAAAATGTACAATGTTATTAAAAAGCGATCGCAGCATTCGGTCAGCGTAGGACCGGTTCACAAACGACCTTGCGTCCGCGCACGTTCACTTACTGATCTATAGATTGAGGCTTCGTAACATTTGTTTATTGGCCGTTTTGTACAGGTATGGTGACTGGTCTCTCTTGACTTTTACACAATTCTCTAAGCAACATTAAATGTTTCTAATATTTTCAAGGTAGTTTTTTTGGTTAACAAATCATCTGTACGTAATGTCTTGCAAATAACCTCACTCATTATGGTGATCAAGTGTTCGTGCGTGAGTGTCATCAGCTAAAGTAATACCGTGCCATTGACCTTCCTATACAAACATATCACCTTGAGGCTCCATTGTATCAGATTCACAGCTGTTCCAGGCTGTTTGTACAAAATGACGCACCAACACTTTATTATGTGACAGGTGGTCATACTGCCCAAGTTGTCAGGCTTCATGTTAAACGCGAACAGGAAGACCAGATGGCAAACGTTCCCAGAGATGTCCTGTGGCATGTAACTTTGTCATGTGTTAACATAACGAAGCTGAACGTGCATTCCGGTATATCTGGTTACAGCTTACAACAACCCACTTGATTACCTGTCAGTAATATCTGCTTTTCCCCTATCAATATGTACGTGTTTACCGACCGTCGAGCAAAGAAACTGACCGTCTCTTAGAAAGCATTTCTTCAGTCTTTCAGCAAAAACAGCGCTTTTAATACTTATTCCAACGGTTTTGTGCGCAAGAGTGTTGCTTTCTCTCAAGCGACGCGTCGCTGACTACGCATGCGCCAAGCCAGTCGCTCACGGCCGTTCAGTGGGGCCGCACGCGTCGGCGTATCAGAATTTCGCGAATCGAACAGTCGGCGGGCCGTACCGCCGCCTTACGTCAGAAGCCAGTGTTAAAGTGTCCACAGTGCAAAAACAAATATTTTGTGATCAAACACTTGGGACTTACCAAGGTTAGCAGTGTTGTGTTGCAAAAACAGGAGGATCTCAAGTGTATATTTTTTTTCTCAGCCATCGTCACGCGGTTTGACTCTTTTTTATATAGGTTTCTTATTTGTGTTTCAGTAATTGTGTTCGTAATTATTCTCGATTGACGTAAGGACGTTCCAGTTAGATGATCTTCCGATTAATAATAATCTTAGTTATACATTTCTGGGCTATTGTCTTTGGAAGATTCTTTGTTAACATCGGCTTCTAGTTTGTCCAGTTAGTAATGAATGCCATTTTAGAAATACGGCTCGTTTAATATGGAAGAGCTTATGCGTCAGTTTGTTAAAACAAGATTTGAGTAGGAAGCTGTATCTCGGGAGTAAATCACCTTGAGATCCGGTATCACACAACCGAACAGTTGAAAGTGAAACGATTGACATAAATCTATTCATTATCCGAATATTTACTATTTTGATGATGTAACAAAAATAAATATATTACACGAGGTCCGAGGAAATCACGAATAGGTTTGAAACCATCATGCTAATGATGTGTCTTTAATAACTTGCGGTATGACGTTTTCAAATGGTATAATAATTATAACATAAATATTGTCACGCAGAATAAACGTGAATCTGATAACGGAATCATTACTGCTAGGTATGTCTAATAATAACTTATACTACACTTTGACGCGGAACTGCACGAATGTGTCCAAACTTTTGAATGCCGACTGTAAATATTAATTTCCTGCTTACTTATTCTCTGCTCGAAGATCTAAACACACGGAACTGTGTCGAAACAACAAAGTTTGAAAAAAAGAACTGGCGAGGCATCCACAAAATTAGCCAAGTCAAATCTCAATTAAACTTCGTGACTAAAATTTTCTACACAACTAGCGATATCCAAGGTGTATCTTATTGCTTTTTATTTGACATTTCGCATTTATGTTTTCGTTGTGATAAATAGCACATAGTCTCGTATTATATTTGTCATCGAAGCGAAAATTGTGATAGATAATATTTGTCACAATATTATAACAAAATATTTCTCACGGCTTATCGAGAAGTTTATCAGACTCACAATCCATGAGACGTGAGATAAAATGACTGAAATGATAAACAGAACTACATTTCCACACAAAGTCTTCAAAATAGGTCAGTAATGATATGTAGGATAGATAAACAATCACCGCCTAACTCTTCCTGATCCCCAGATTTTAGACAGAATCTGTTACACGATATCAGAAAGTATCTGATCGAAATAAAAGTATCAAAATATCAATAAGTAATTCCCTCTGATATGAAGCGATCGTTTGAGGTTCCAAGTCAAACAATTTCTGAAACAGATTACATTTACAAAAGACGGCTCCTTCGAAGCTTTTACCGCTCAGTTAACTTAAAGATTTGGGCATAAAGAATCCTCAAAAATATTTCTTTGAGTTTTAATAAAATTATAACGGATGTACTTTACAACTTGGGAAAAGTTGTGGTTACCTTGTTATTTACATCCTCTCGATTTAATATTCAGGGGATATCTTACAAATGTTGCTGAATATTTAACTTGGCAATGATCTTCAAATTGCTGCTTAGTATCAATTTCAGCTACACCATTACTACCAAGTAATCTTTGATCTTCAGTGTCATTGACGTCATGTATCTTATTTAAACTAATCGTTGCAATTTGTATTTGGCTTTTGTTCCCAGCGTTTATGTGACAATAATTATTTCCTCCGACTTAAGTCTTAAGTCTTGTTCGTGTTTTCTTAACAACTCGTTCAATCACCTCTTGGACGTTATGTTTTTCTTGCTTCTGCATACTTTCTCGTTGTTTCTCTGCTGTAATTAGTAGTTTCCCATCAACAAATTGTTGTTCTTGTACTATAGTTGGCGCGTGTTTTATAGAATCGCCTTGGATGTTCGCTTATATGGTGTAATGCACCATACGTGTTGAGTTTCATATTGTTAATTGATTTATCGTCACGCTCTTTTCCTATATGGGGTAAGCGCCGGTCTTCAACACCAAGAACCCCGTTATTATTCGGAATTATGTATTTATGTAGTGTTTTTATTCTTTCTTCCTCAAGGAAAAGTACTTGAATGTGATTTATTATCTACATTTTTTAACAAAGAATATATTTAAGTAATCTATATCCGCAGTTTTGTTCTGTCGTTTTTGTACATAAAGATGTCACATTGAAGATTTTTTAGATGTATCTTACTTTTTGTGCTGTAACAACATAGCAGAACAGACTCAGCGATGACTGTCACATTTTTTATATTAATTTGTCTCAAGTCTTTTGTAATGTTCACTTTTACCTTCGTTTTGTGAGGCTCCATGAGATACAGTTTTGGTTATAATTTAATTTGCGACGTCAGTGTCTATTTCTAAATTTCTATCATTTTGTTTGTCGAAAACTGCTTATATTCTTTTATTTACGGGTTTTAATACATAATACAATTCCGCCTCGTCCAGTGATAGTCTCAAATGGATGAGCTTTCAAAATAATAATTTTGTTTATTAGACAAACGCAGACGTGACGATATTTCCTTCAATTTTGTAACTTATAACACCACTGAATGTTTCAAATAATCGTGATTGAGTACTCTTTGTTTTGTAAGTGTTACAGTAAGTGGATTATAAGAGGTGCTACTGGCTGGGTTTATTGTTAAACCAGTCTATTTCTTATTGTGAAATCTAACAGATTGTCCAAGAGATATTTTATTGATATCAGCTTCCTTAACTTGTTCAGTTGCTCGGTTCCTATCTTTATCTTTTGTATCTTTATAAATTTTCCATAAGGTACGTAAATTATATAATTAATCTTCAGTTTTAGCCTAAGCTTTATTTTTAATACGTCTAAATCCAACGCGTCAGGTATGACGCAAGGCGTATTATAAAAGTCTACTCAAGCTTATAATGATGTCGTCTATGCCGCAAATAAACTGGTTAGCGCCAACTTTTAGAGAAAACAGGTAATTTTCTGTTGTCTTTTTTATAGTCTGTCTTTGACAAAACTTGCAGTTCGTTAAAAATAATTAATAGATGGATTATGAAAGAAATAGTTCATGCCTAACCAGAAATTGTTTTGTTTTGATATATTACGAGGACCTATGTGACATAATTTAGCTATTACATTATTTATGGGATTGTATAGAGATATTATTATAAAGGTTTTGCTGTGCAATCGGCCAGTATAATTGATTATTCGCTCCTTAAGGCAGCTGCGGCAAGACGAAGTGACCTTTACATACCCTGATCTATACTTAGAATTAATCCATAACTTTTATCACACTAAGCGCCAGTTTCACAGGTACCAGATAAAGTTCTATTTAAAGCCATAGAAAAGTAGTCAAATTTAAAAATATTTCTATATCAGTATCTATCAGATAGCTATCTAGAACATTATCTGTAACCTGTGAAACTCACATTACTGTTCTATTAATTGGTCCAGCCTCAAAACTGTGTCCTTTCACATTCAAAGCAGCTTATATTTTGCTGATAGATAAAAAGATTACTGTCGCTTAATAACTCGCTGCCATTGCAATGTTTTTGACCATGAACTTAACTATACCTACAAAAGGTTGACAATAGAACACCAGCTGCTTACGTGGGCGTACATTATACAATGTACAATTAGTGCAGCATATCGCTTCCGTCTGTTTAATCTTATATCTCACCCCTATTATTCTTTTTATCACACCCATTGTTCTTCTATAGCAAAGCAGTAATGTCTTTTAGACTTAGACTATCAAAGACGGGGTGCTCGAGTTTTATCTTAATGAAAGTGTCCTTCATTTCTGTGAAGATTCTGGCTTCTGTCATGTCCGTGATTCACTTTCACTCAAAAGCATTCATATTGTTATGAAATGTTATGTTTGTGGATGAATTTAATGTGAGAATAGCGCTGTGCGAACATTTGACTTGTTTGAGTTTTTCTAATTTTGGATTTAATATAAGCCATCGATACATCATCATCTTCCTGCCCTTATCCCAATTTATTTGGGGTCCTACGTTCACACTCTTCTATCTGTATATTCACTCATTTTCATTGCTGCTAATGGTTTTGGCTTAAGTTTTACAGCCGGCCTGATGCTAACCTCTTAGGGAATGCTATTAAGGTGGTTTACCCGCCACCTTGCAGGTAGAACAAGGCTGGTGGTATGCACTAGAGACCTTTAACTCCCTTATGGCCAGTATCTAAGTACCTCTGTCAGTGGTTTATCTATTAATTTTCCCTTAAAAATTATTAGATACCCTTTCGATAGTGGGACTCAGAAACCGGCCTTTAGTCGTTTCATACGACACCCATGGAAAAGCAATGCGGAGGTCCAATTCTGATCCAGGAACATCACAGATAAGCCTTCGATACTGTAATGAAGTGTAATAATAATGCAATATCCATTCTGAAGCCTGTCATTGGTCCCAAGGCATTTGCACTAATGGTTTATCGATAGATTTAATATTGTCTGTACTATCGATACGGGTTTTATGACTTAATTTGTTTTTATCATTATACTCTTATATCGATGCAGTTTAATATTCTAGATCAGGGGTTCCCAATCTTTTGTAACCCGCGGCGCAGTTACAAGTTTAATATTTTTTCACGGCGCCCTCTCCTAGTTAACTATTTTAGGAAATTGTCGAAAGAAATAGGTACCTACAATAATGGTTAGCAAGCAAGCGCGGGCGGGTAAAGACGTGAGAGGGGTATGGTATCAACGGTTTTCAAGCGAGTAGGCACTTTTTGGCGAGTGAACGACGGCAATGCGACGGCGAAAAAATATTTCTACGACGCTATGTTCGTTTCCGATGCGAACACTCAAAAAGGTACCTGCCAATATTTGTGGTGTCCAATAATAAGAGGATCGACTCACGGCGCCCCTCTTTGCTTTCTACGGCGCACCAGGGCGCCGCGGCGCACACTTTGGGAACCCCTGTTCTAGATAGTATGTTTCGGGACTAGAATGTTGCAGTATGATTGACGATATTATTGACAATGTTCAATACAAAACAATTTTATAGAAAAAAGATATAACCGACCTTAATGATGTCATATGAAACATAACATAGCCTTACAAAATTAATACAAAACCATCCTAAACAGCTTTGGTATTCACATAACAAAAGCGTTCTAAAATTATCTCATTTTGACAAAAAAAAGACACTAAACGACATAGTCATATTAGTTATTCTATACTTTAAACTTAGTAATTAGTAACTTATTTTTGTTCTAAACTGAGACTGCTTATTCTCTTTTAAATACTAATGGCTCCTTCTTAATATTTATGGACACAACTGTCGTTTGTATTGAAAGTCAAAACTAAGCTTAGTGCGCAAGTATTTCGAGTACAAATGGTATGGAAGATCCGGAAATACCTTCCTACATATTTCAAAAATATTAACAGATAATTTAATAAATATTTTATGAAATAATATCAAATATTCTTTGTATTTAGGTTAGTTACAACAATCCCTGAAATCTGTATACCAAAACTATGTCCAAACCAAACCAAATACCTACATGTTTATGAAATAGTCATCAAGTCATTCATTTATTTATGAAATCTGAATTTCAGATTTTAAAATTATTTTTTGCATCATTTGTCATTGGTTTCGGGAAAAAATACTTAAATACCTCATTATTAAAATTATATCTGACACCTCCTCATACCTATATTAATTTATTTGCACCATTACATCGACAAGACAGGTAGCGATTGCATATGAAGTTGCTACAAGTACATCTTCATTGAACTTGCTCTCATATTAACTGTTGCAAACAACAACATTCACATGTGATATTGCACCAAGCGAGTACTAGTCACCTTTCTAAATCTTTAACCTATTTTATAGATGTGATAAGTGAAGAAACAGACGGACAAATCCTTCCGTGATTTTCATGTCCCGCTGTGTACATATACTGGCTAACGAACTATTGTCACAAAGAGACGGTTTCCCTACATCTCCGTGATTAATGCTATTCAGTTCCTACGATAGAAACCTTATGGATTCGAGAATGACGTGAGATATAAAGTGATCTAGTGATGAGATTTTAGTTTGTTTGACTCCGAAACTACTGAATAATTATTACATTGTTGGGTAGCTAGACTACTCAGCTTCAGAAGCCAGAAAGTCTGACAACGAGTCTTACCAAGGGATGCCAGGTTGCCCGGGTACCTAACTGGGTTGTGGAGGTCAGACAGGCAGTCCATGTAAAACCCTGGTTCTTAGTTGCATCCTGTAAGACTGGGAGCCGACCCCAACGTAGTTGGGAAAAGGCTAGGCAGATGATGATGGGTAGCTAGACTACTCCGATTGGCATAGCCTCTATTTTATCCGGGTACGGGAAGTGGTTTACAACTAACTCCGGTGAAACAGCTAGTTTTATTTATAACAAAATGTGTACATTGTACCTATGTCTTATAAAATATTGAAATATCAGTTGTTACTATAGCGAATAACTACAAAGTGACTTCCATAACAAGTATCCCGGGGCACGTATCACACAATTAGATCACGGAGGCAGCATATGACAGTAACGACAATGTATGGCCACCATTAATCATGTCTACTTCATAGAACACGGAGTATGGCTCCCATACGAAATGATACAGGTATTCATGGATGTTCCACTGCCATGCCATAATGTTTATCGAATATTTTTTCTCTATGAAAATGACAAACAAAAAGTTCCTTTTTAGGGTTCCGTATCCAAAGGGTAAAACGGGACCCTGTTAACGACCCTATTGACTAAGTCTTAGTAGACTTCGTTGTCTGTCTGTCTATCTGTCTCCACGCTGTATCTCACTAACCGTGATAGCTAGAAAGCTGAAATTTTCACAAATGATGTATTTCTGTTGCCGCTATAACAACAAATACTAAAAATGAAAAAAAAAAATTGTTGAATGGGGTACGGAACCCTTCATGCGCGAGTCCAACTCGCACTTCGCCGGTTTTTATAATATTAGCATGGAAAAGAAAGGGTGACCATTACAAACTGAGCCTTGTCATGTAGAGGACAATTCATATCACTGACATAATCTAATTAACAACTTCAAAGACAACATTCAGGCCAACATCTCCCCACAAACAAACCGACCTCCGTCTTAATCAGATCTTACCAAAAGCTAGGGAACAAAGCTTGTCAAATGTACTAGATGCGTTGTCTAGGGACCCCTGACAAACGTCATCTGCCCACAGCGACCGCGTGGGCGACTCCCGAAGGAACTGACATTTCGTTAGTGCCAACTTGAGTTTAATGGATATTAATTAAAGCACAATGAGGGACTTTCGGTTGGTCTTTTTAAAATGTAAGTGCTTTTGGCTTGTTTATTGTGTAAAATAGTACCTCTAGATTTGGGAGTTCTAGAACAATATTAGTTCTTAAAGATTTTTCATGTCCATATTGGTAACCAGGCAGTTCACTCCAGAATGGCGACAAATATTAACTATTGCAGTCAAAATAAAATGAGGAAATTAAAAAAAACTGGATTAAGTTATTAAGTTCTCGGTTAATGCTTAATTATTTGAGAGAAAGGTTGACATAATTGCAAAATAAGGAAGCCGGTAGAAAGTTAATGTCATTAACCAGACTTCAACTTTAACACCGCATAAATAATTAAGCCACTCCAAGCACCATAAAGGAAATAATATAAAATGCACAAACAACAGAAATTGCGTTACAAAACCGAATGTGTTGACGGAAAGTCACAGATTCTCAACATAAAAAAATTAAGTACATTTATTTAAAAATTCACGCAATATTTTCCGTGAAAGTGACATTGCGGGCGCAGAAACGCTCGATTCCGTCATCTGTCTTTCTTTACTTTAACTATGCAAATTGTATTATTATTCGGGGTGCAGCGTGCGTAAAATTTTCAGACGGTTCAAAGTCCTTTCTAGACGGAAGACAATAAAAGCGACCGGCTGGCATCTGACAGGAATACAAATTGAGAATCGCAACGGAGCTTTTTATTACACAACGCACTTAGTTTATGTTTGTTGCAATGAAATCGGAAATATTGTCCTCATTTATTCGCCTATACAATATATACTCTTTATTTAGTGTTTCGGCACAGACAAGAAGGAAGCAACTTTTAGGGACTGCTTGCTTTTTTAAATGAGGTTATAAACTCCTGCCGAGTTATCTATGGTCGTTGTTTGTGTCACACTGTTGCGCACTTTGGTTGCACAGCGTTTTGCGTGTTTGTTTTTCAATAGATAACCTATATTCGTATACCGTGAAAGCAGATGTTAAGATTATAATTCTAACACATTCTTTTTCAATTGGTTCCTTGCTGAGTATTGCGATATGTCCGTGTTAAATAAGCATGTAATCATAAGCGGTGTTTGTAAAGGACTATTAATCTCATACAAAGCTGTGACGGCCTAGTCTACAATCTTGAGACACTCATTAGCCAATCCCCGGCTGTTGTAACCCACAGACAAAACGGACAATGGCCGATTGGCTACGTTACGTCACAACTAGTCGTATAGATGGCGCTCTCACTTTCACCCAACCAATAGGCAGCCGTGATTGGGTCGTGTTTGAAACATATATACTAATATTATAAAGCTGAAGAGTTTGTTTTAAAGGCCTAATCTCAGGAACTACTGGTCAGATTTGAAAAATTCTTCCAGTGTTCGATAGCCCATTTATCGAGGAAGGCTATACTTTTTATCCGAGTGCGCTGAGTAGTTCCCACGGGTGCGGGTGAAACCACTGGAAGAAGCTAATAATATAAATAAAAAAAATCTGACTGTTTGTGCAGATATCGTCTTCTTCTATTAGATTTACTTTAATTTTCCGTTAATTAAGTTTTATTTTCCGTGAAATTAATTTCAAACGTAATTATTACAGTTTTATATTCAGCAGCGTTTGTTGATTGCTAACTGTTGCTAAGTAGCATAATCGTTTGTTTAATGTCAACACGTACCTGGGTCATTCTTCTTTTTAACCTACAAAAGTTTGTCTTCCTCTCGAAAAAATTGATTATTTTGATCAGAAATATTTTGTGTTTTTATCAGTTTCCTAACGTTTTTCACCTCCGTAAACTATACATAAAAGGTTAGAAACCTTTAATAATAATTAATATCCTGAATAACACAGAATATTTTAACTTTGATATTCGTGTAAGAAAAAAAATACCACTCCGTCACATTTTTATATTAACTATTTTTTTAATATTTTTAACAGCTAAGGGTTTCTGTTTTTTTGAGCTAGAGTTTGTAAATATTTCTTACTTAGTTAAGCATATGAATAATAAAAATATGAAGATCTGACCTGATATAGTACAAAAAACTTGTTTGTGACGGAGGTGTTCAAGAGACACGTTTAATTCTGATAAAACTTTGAAATTATGAAAAATGAGTAAAACTTTAATGAGCAGGTTGCTTTTGGAATCCATGATGGTTAAATGATAGTTTGAAATACACAATTTCATTTGAGAAAAATATATATGTATATTTTTAAATCATTTTTTAATATCAAAAAGTGCTTCGTTCAAATTGTAGGTTAAAAAGAAGAATGACCCACCTACAGTTTTGACATTCGAACAATGAAGTCATAAACCTATTTACTTACCAGTCACTGGTTATTTAGTAGCTGTTTTTAAGAGGAAACCACATCATTTCCTTGTCAGAAGAATTTAATGTTTCTTTTTTGCGGGAGGTCGAAACATCACGACTTCATGACCTCCGTAGAGGAGCGATCATGAATAATAAATCTTTGCCTTGCAACGAGATTTTAAGCGACTATTAAGTATTTATCAAGGGTGCTTTTTAATTAAATTAATAGCACTTGTCGGCCTTTCCAAATAATGACTTGTTAGACTTGTCAATTTTATACCAAATTGAAGTCACGTGTTTATAGTTTAGAAGTAATTTTATTTTACCTACTATTTGCAAAACTACATTTTGCAAACTCTCTCATTCATCTTCCTGAAGTAGCTATTCTACATACAAAATGTACCCAATTAAAAAGACGAAGAAGAAAGTTATATTTTGCAACTCAATTCAAAACAGCATCATTGTTATTTTTTTCCAACACACACAGCAACCACATCACGTTTTACATACGGAACCATGGCTGCGGTCATTGCCGGCGCGACCTTCCACGACCTCGGTGGCTCGCCGAACTTCGAAACCAGTTCCTGACCAAGATACAGGCAGTAGCATTGTCGGAGTTCGATTCCACTGTCGTTTTTATACATGTTTACATTCACTGACGTAATAGGGATTCTACGTTGAGCTATTTTTGAGAGGAAAGTCGAATTTCGCTGTGTGAGTCAAAATGTTCTCTTAGATTTTCCTGTGGATATTCCCCTGTTTATCCTGGTGGTAAAATAAAATATAGATGTTTATAAATATATCATCCGGGGCTGCTTATAATAAATGCCAACGCAGACGATGTTGCTTACTTGGTTACTACAGTTAATAAGCTTATTCTATCATGAAAACCACCTGTTTAGTATGCTTCTTCGTATTGTTGGGAGTTAATAATTTCACTTAGCAATAGATCTTTAATAAGCCTTTAAACTAAACCCAGAGCTAATAAAAGTATTCTGATGTTAATATTTTTCAACGTTATCGTCAAAATATTGAAAAATATCACAATGTAGGTTTTGTTTACAAACATCTCTATGTTGTTCAAAGATAATCTCTTTTTATTTAAAGAAAATATGCGTTTGGAGCGGCTATGTTTTTCGTGGGTTTGTTGTAGGTGTATCGTAGGCGCCGGTGTAACCTACCCGTCACCTTGGCAACTTAAGCTTTGAAACATGCTTCAAATATAGACAAAATATTTTGTCTAAAAAGACAACAAGGAGCGACTAGCAAAGTTGACATTTCAATCTAGTATCTATGAAAAAGTTCTGTTCTTTCTGAAATATATACTTAAGTAGTAACCGATGAACTGAATAATCATGAAACGGTCTAAGCTTATTTCAGTTTTCATAAATCCACATCAATATTAAAATCCCACATAATATAAATATTGGTTCAAAGGACTTCTGCAGGCCAAAACGTTTATTCAGAGGTTCCCAACCTTCTTCAATTTTAATATGTGCATCGTGTGGGTGTACAGTTGTTCTCCTTATAACACCAACAAGATGAACGTCAGCATGTCATATTTGCATTCCATTTACCCCGATATTGCTTGCGACTTTAGCTATGAAACATAAATCTAAATAATTTGCATGCTCTGTGCGGTGTCTCAGGGGTACGATGTAATTAGTGGCACATCAAAGGACAGTATTAAGTTATCCATATCTGAAGTAGAAATCAGAGAAAGTTATAGCACACTACAAATTCTGACCCGTCGACTTTTTGTAATCAATGAAATGAATAGATGACCGTTGTAAGAAAAGTATTGGATTGCGAATCTCCTAAAGTTTTTGTCGAAGTTAAAAAAGAGATTATAAGCTCACTATAGAAAAGCGTAACTAATACCAAAGTGAAGCAAAACCAAAAGCAATTTTTATTTTTGAGTAAAAATGTAATTTGAAAGCCATAGAAGTATCCGTTGATGATGATGAGCAGAGCAATAAAACTGATACGCCTATAAAATAATAGCGAAGTTACGATAAAGATACATTTCTATTTGTTTCGCCACACTTTCCATAGCGGAACGATCATAATTCTGCGGCTACGGATTTATACAGTAAAAGCTCTTCATTCGCGGGGTTTACGTTCCGTAAATATGCCGCGAATACAGAAACCGTGAATATGGAATGGTAATTTATATGGGGTTATAGGGGATACGTTCCTAGGTGACGGATGATAGCGGAAGATACGTGTTACTCGATCACAATTTTTGTAACGAATGGAAAATTAAAACAATACAACACGCAATGCGGCACTTATCAAAGGACGGGACGTCCATTTGTGACAGCATTTAATAATATACTTT
Organism: Heliothis virescens; assembly: GCA_002382865.2. Lineage (NCBI taxonomy): Eukaryota > Metazoa > Arthropoda > Insecta > Lepidoptera > Noctuidae > Heliothis > Heliothis virescens. Next base: position 3,118,909 of record NWSH02000162.1, on the reverse strand, counting down.
ATGTCATAACAAATAAGTTTATTTTACCTAAACATTATGTTTGTCCTTCTCAAAGGAACCGCTGAACCAGACAAAAAACGCGGATAGCTTTTGAAAAAACAATCTAGGCGTAGTAATAATAAGGTCTATTTTTTTATTAGTTCACTTGTTGTCGCGATGACATATTATACAGAATGCTTTGTATTGAGGTATGTATGTACCGTTGTACTGATTCGATCCGCGAATAAAGAAATCTTAGGCCGCGAATAAAGGAATTAGATCGCATTTTTTCAATCCGCGAATACTGAAAACGCGAATGAAGGAAGCGCGAATAAGGAGCTTTTACTGTATAAAGCAATAAAGGAAAGAAAATGTAGAACAATTTCATTAATATCATCATTCATCTTGAAATATTCTATGGGTACACCTGGATGTGTATTAGTTTTCTTCTAATCTATTGTGTCCAAAACTATCCCCTGAAATTCGTGGTCCTTAGATTTGCGTCCTCAAGTATATCTACTAGTTTCTGTTTCCTGGTCGCCAAAGAATATTTCAGTCTGAATTCCTAGATCTTTTCTTATTTGTCATATACAAAAACATGTCATAAAATTTGTAAATAAATTCGTATTTATTACCATACATAATAGGTATCTTCTTAATATTTATGTCACAGATTATTTTCGTATCAATCAACGTTTATTCTTATTACTATTATGTAAGCGGAAAACGCTAAGTTTCCTTTCATTTTCCTATTTATAAGTACTTATTTGTTATTATTCGTGCTCGCCCACATTGGTATCCATCGATATCTACGATATATTTGGACTACTACGGGGTTGTAGGAATTATGATTTAGTACATATTGGATTGCGAATTTTGGCGATTTTTTGCCGTAATTTTTTATTCTGAAAAGATAAACTGAGGTTATTTTGAATATTACTTATATAAAAAAAAAAAAAACAATAAAAAAGGGACAGAAATTCAAATTAATCTAAAAATAGGTATACGTAAGTAGGTATCAGTACAAAACTTTGGTCGATAAATCTTCGCTGAATTCAAAACAACACAACATATTGAGTGTTTTCGGAAACCAAAACAAATACGTATGTATATCAAAGCGTCACCTGTGCATGTTTGGTAAACAGCTGCATGCAACACCACTGCGTTTGCGCAATTGAAAAATAAGCCAATTCACGTAAGCATTAGGGTCGATTTATACTAGCGCAGAGTCGAAGCGCATCGAAGCGTCTATCCAAAACTGAACATAATAAATTCAACCTTAAGGCGCGGTGAATAGACGACTTTTTATTTGAGGGGGTGAAGCAGATGAAGTGGGACACGAGTAGCCCCGCCTACTCGGGAGGCATCGCGCGAATTTCGTCGATGCGCGACTTCCATTACATTTAGAAGCGTCATTTCACAGTTGTAGCAAAATGTACGATTGGCCCAGCGCGTCACTCTCCGGATTCGCATCACGCTTTCGTGATGATAACCGAGATCGAATCTCATGAGATGCATTTCTTTTTTCTTATATTTTAAACATTATATACTTACCTACATATTTTCTTGTTGTTTTTTTTTAATATATGATATTATTTTTACAATATGGTATTTTGTTTTTTTTTAATAATTCATAAAAAATATTGTTTTTATTAAAATAATAAACACAGTCAACAGACCTGCAAACACCGACTAGAGCCATGTGAAAAGTTTATTTTATCCCTTTCAGTGTCTTTTGTGAAGTCGGTTTTGTTTTTTTGTAAAAAGTTTTTTATTACTATAAAAACAATAAAATTGTTATAATTAAAATTCCAAAAAAGAAAATTGGCAAAAAATAAAATAATCATCAAAAATATTTATTTCAAATAAGAAAATCAATAAAAAGCGCATAATAATAGCGGGGTTTGAACCCGGGGCATTAGCCACTTACGCCCATGCACGAGACCGCTAGACCAATCGAGCTACGAATTCACTTACGGAATTACACATCTATATAAACAAAATAAGGTGTGCACAAAAAGGTAGGTACTTATACTTTACTAGCTTCTGCCCGCGACTTCGTACGCG
>NWSH02000162.1:3064891-3083762 GCA_002382865.2 Heliothis virescens | reverse complement strand
CAATAAACTCAAAATATATATTTGAATAATTTTAGCTCAACCAGAACCCTCAAAATCGAGGAAAGACATGTGAGAAAAAATGTGTTGCGCCATCTATAATTTTTCAAAGTCAAGTAGTTAGTCAAGTATGAAAGTACGAGTATAGTTTTTATTCTTCAAAATCATAGATGGAGTCGTGCTTAAATTTTGATTATATTTAATCGTGTTAGGGTATCTTTTACCTTCCAGTACAGTCATAGGGACAAAAGATTTTTTTGAGAAACTCTCAATATCGAGGGCAAGTGATGACAGTAAAAAGTAGTTGTGCTCTTTCTTCATTCCATAATCTCAAAAAAATATTAAAAACGCATAAAGTTAATATTCATGTTTTCACTTCTGCCAGCACTCCCGGAGTGCAACCCGGTGTTTTTTTAATCAAGAATTCACAATAAAAGAATAAGATAAATTGGAGAGAGTCTGAAACATGATCGATAATTCTAAACCTGGTCGTTCATCTTCATTTTCGTGTTTCTAAACGGATCTGGTCACGTTGTGTTGGATTAGAAACGTGGAAAACGTGTAACATAATTCCTTTTAGCTGTATTAATATTTACAATACATTTGAGGTAAAAGACTTGTAGAAGGTAACTGTTGAACAAATACAATTTCTAGATGTCCATTGTTATTCTAACGCTAAGTATAAAAACCCTTGTCAGGATCAGCCACCATTTTTTCAATGCTTGCTCTATGTTTTAGTCTATTGATTTCTTCAAAGGAATAGTTAAAAAAGAGAAGAGAACATTGGAATGGGAAGTTAAGAATAAGTTTGACAGAGGACATAATAACTACACTACATACATCTTTTAATAAATTCTCGAAAGTTCCAAGTTTGACGCAACAAAAACAAGCCCATATTATAGGAAAACTGTACCCTGTTGAATCCAATGAATCCAAGGCTCTACCCAATACAAATAACTAATATCTGTAACTTTATTTACGCCCTACCTTTCGGAAACTTGTTGAGGCTCCTTAAGTCTCCTTGAAAGCCTCCAAGGGTCCAACGACGCTTCAATTTGCATTGAGTATTTGTTCTCTTTTCCTTTCTCTGTATAATTTCTTTTAAAGTATATCTCTCGTTTTACATATTCTATTTTAAGAGCCTTGAAAGCGGCATATTGGAAATATTATGAATTTCCATCTACAAACAAATTTTATTTAAATTCAGTAATATGGAAAGTGTCGCTTACAATATAGGCTCTTTATTAGAAAATAATAATAAGGCTTTCGGTTGTAAATGACGGGATTATAGTTGTCAAACGCGTGTAGAGAGTATTCATAGTCGGCAGACCTTAGCATATCTACCATAATCAAATGGAGAAAACATATTTGATAGCTATACAATGTCCATTATTATAATGTTGGTCAGTATTTCATGCCAGTCATATATTCTGATATGAAAGATGTACGTCTCCGTTTTCTGTACTATTTCTATTGGATAATGCAAAGTTGATGTGATGCTGTCTCATTGTTCGCTGTTTGATGTTATTCCTCTCTAATATATCATCTATTGATGTTTCACTACATGATAATATATTTGTTTTCGACTTTTGTTTTGGCACTCAGATTACAGATATTGTCTTTTTGCTTGATCTCATTCCTAAATGTTCACTTCTAGTTTTCTTAGCTGTGCGGTTTTTATCTGCTGTTTTTGCTCCAAAAATGTTAATTCATCGGCTCATTACATCGTAACCACAAATGGCTGGTTCAGTTTATTTGATCGTTTCTATCGAGCTCATTACGAACACAATCGAGTTTATTGCTAGCAATATCAAGTTATGACCTCCGCGTGTCGATGGCATTAATTATCGTTTTTATTCCATTTTTTTATAGATCTATTCTTAAAAGTATACCAACGGCTTAGAACTGTGTTCATAATTTGTGACGGCTTCAACCAAAGCTACGTTTGAACTAAATTCAAACGGAAAACCGCTAATGGATATGTGAAAATTAAATGACAATTGTGACTTAGTTTCTGGTGGAATGTGCGTTTGATGTCCAAAGTGGCGAAGTCAGAGTCGCGAGTTGTGCTAGTGGGTGATGGAGAAGGTGATGGCTGTTGCTCCTGCTCTGGCATGAGGATCGGTGACCTTGGAGGCGTGTTGCTCGAAGCTGCGAAGCTCACCAGGTCTTGGTTCTGTCAGAAGCCTGGATACGGGTAAGTAACGACCATCTAAACAGAAATGCCTAAACGTAAAAAGTTTCGCGTCTCTCAGATCACAGGTTATCGAACCTCATTCGTTTTAAATCGGTACTGGCTTTATAATTGTCAACAACTTAGTATTTTAACTGACATTACTACAGTACTGTCATCAATTTTGTGAGTGAGAATTGAATAGATTTTTCAAATTTCTATAATAATTCTTATACAATGGTCCTTGTGAAGACCACCACAGGCCTTGTGGGCGTGGCTGTGCACCCAAATCCACATCATACCCTTACTTCACTGTATGGTAAAATTATAAGGGTCCTCCGTAATATGCCTGAAAAGGCTGCTTACCGTAAATATACTGAAATGATTTGTAATGATAGATTGGAAGTATTGAGTTGTACTAATGAGACCATGGAGATAGAAAGGCAAATTAACGCTGGCCAAGCTGAAGAACTCATTATCCAGGCCGAAAATGAACTGAATCTGGCTAGGAAAATGCTGAACTGGCATCCATGGGAACCTCTTATGACCAAACCACCTGCGGGCCAGTGGGAATGGCCTCCAATTAAAGGAGTTTAATTAATTTATGTAGCTCCTTATATTTTTAGTTAATAAAAAGTACGAGTAAAATTTTTGCATTTGGTATTTATCAGCAAGTTGATATTGTGTGATTGGTTAGATTGCAGTAAAAGAAGTTGTTTGGCCAATTTCATGTCATAATTAATGTATCGGTTATATCTCATCCATCACAGATAGTTTGAAATAAAAAATGCATTTCAAATTACTGTCATTTCCTCCTTCCTCATCTCGATTCATCATACAAATTCCTCCCATTGTTCCAAAATTAATATCATTTCCAAACTAAGTCAATATGGAAATTTCCTTAAACCGTAATGAATAAAATTTGGTAACTTTAAGAGAATCCGAAAGTTGTTCTTTATCAGCGACGGGTTACCACCTTCATTTCATGTGTACTCGCGAACTTTAATTAAACCTCAGCAAGACTTCGAAGTTAGCCAGAAATACTTCAAAGGAAATGCTATTTTCTCGTTTTTATTAAGTTTGTGTTTTCATAATTTTGTCCTTTTGAAGCTAGCTCAGACTAATAATTAGAATCTGAAACCTGCGTAACTTAAACACAAATTACACTTGAACTCTCAGAAAAAAAGAGATAATTTTAACAAAAGAGCATTTCTTTGTTCATGAAATCCTGTTTGAAAATAATTATTACTAAGCCTTGCGAGATTACGAGTTTTACAGTAGGTCTCCGTCACTCGTCTCCCCCATCCATTAAAAGAAATGTGAAATAATTTCAAAATGGCGCTCGGTACTCATATCTTTGTGTTGGCAGAGTGCATTATGCGTTCAGATAATGCCGAGATATGCACTATCGTTAATCACCACGTATAGTACCTGTAAGTGTAAATATTAGTAAGCATAAAAGGTATTAAGATACAGCAGAAGAACGATTGCCGACAATTCAAGACTAATCACAAATTCTAAATTCGTGTACCATTCCAAATCAAAAGTTGGCTGCAGGCCATATGAAATACATCTCCAGAATAATCTTAAAGGAATAACTATGACTGCAGTACAAACAAGCCAGTTTCCTCGTGATAAAGATAAACTTGGCAAACAAGCACGCCTACTGTAACTTATAGCAGAATCAGGAAGGATTTCATAATGCCAGTTCGAAGAATTGGGACTGTGAAGTTCACATTTGATTTAACTGTACTAACACTGGAATCATATGTCATTCACTTCAGACCTAACATGACCCAGTTAGACAGCAAGTAGCTCTCGTCTTGATCCAGTATTGTAAATCTACTCTGACAAACCGCGTCCCCAAAAGGCTTAGTTCAGCCAACATATTGGATATCTGCCAAAACCGAACTAAGTTTTAAAATTTCATGATTTCACGCGGGATGCGAGCAATTTATCGCAACAGCTGAAGGAAATTCGACGAGGATTCTGGTAGAGTGATTTTTTTCAAACTTATATAACATTTGAATAACGTAATAATGAACTTTTTTCTCAGCTTATTTTGCATACAAAAGATTTTCAAGGTCTTTGTGTTCCTAGTCCGTAACTTGTAGACCAGATGCGGTCAAAACATTGAACAGAACTGGCTCAGTATTTTTATTCCAAAACAATGCAAATGATTTGTTTTGACAGCAAAAACAATGATGAGGATTTAAAATTCACACTCGCAGTATTGTGCTCGGTTAAAAGGCGGATGATGAAGCAACTGCGCCCTTTTTTGTTTATAAACCGCGCAATCTCGGCCTCTCACAGGCGTAGGCATTGCCCAGTCTAATAACCTACAATTTTTCGCTGGGCCCAGAAACTGGGTCGTTTCTGCAACGAGCGCGCGCATTCAAGCGTATTAATCAAGTCGGTGCAACTGAATAGAGGATCTCCCAACTCCCCCCAGCTCCCCCCTGGGTGACAATGGGGGAATGTCGCGCTCCATTTGACAAATAAACTGCACTTGAGATACTTAGTACTCAGCGTTTGAGCTATTTGCTGGTTGAAAAATAGTTTTAGGGACTCCGTTTGCTCGCTAATGACTTGTGTAATTTGTAAGTCAAAACGGTTTGTTCTTTGTACTAGAAATTGCTCTGTCATTTGCAATTATATTCCTCTTAAGTTACGACTGTAGATTCATCTTCAAGCAGAAGTACTCCCCAAAAAAGTAATATGATTACAAAGTTATTGAGATGGCACGCATGTTGCTGACATAAAATCTCTTTGTGAGTTACACTAGGGATAGTTCGGAGGCAATTCTTGGCGTAGCGCCAGTCGCGAGAGCCTACTGGACTAATTGGCAGGCTTTATCGAGAAAATTAAACGTATAATAAAAAAATACGGCTTTCAACATTGCTACGGTCGTCAGTGAACGGCATATCTTTAGGAAGCACTCCGTTTTTATTCTTAAAGGGATGTAAAGGCAGTTGTTACAGCGTTTTAATGCTTTAGTTCCGAATTCCCGTAGATGTCTGAGTTCCTTCGTAATTTTGTAGTACAAGTAGCCGAAAATTACTGACTGGCTACGCTGTTTGCAAATGAGGTTCTTATTTTGTTAAACACGTTTAACCAAATTATGTTCGTCAGTTTAGACAATAATTAACAGTTTGTTATTTCAGTTATGTGCCACGTAAAAACGTTGGTATGATCTCATGGATGTTTATTGATTTTTCGAAAGCAGTGATGCTATTTTTTCACGGAATAATGTAGTTGATTGTTGACGCTTCGGATTGTTCTTGAAATCGAAATGTCAATTTGTAATTACGTGTCAGAGGCCTGGGCTTTTTTTGTACAAAAATGTTGTTGGTTGTAGCATAGAGTAAAATTCGAACAAAGTTGTAATACGGAACTAAACAGTTAAGTTAAAGGACCGACTATATAGTACGAAGGGATTGTTTATCTATCCTTTTTGTAGGACCTGAAATATTTGTTGATGGCAGCATTTGCAGTTACATACAAGAATTAAATCGGTTAATACTTAAAAAATAAACAATATTGAGCTTAAATATTTTACGTTGCAGCAGCACAAGTTTTTAATTAATCCTCTAGTGAAGTTTTAATCCCCATTTTTACTCTTAAGCTAACCGAGCTTAATCTGATGTATCGAGCTGAAAGTATCTCGATCTCGTATCGGAATCGAGTCGATTCGCCAGGAAATTGACATATCTCTACTTCAGTGATTTCAGTTTTGCGGTAAACCGGAGGAAACTAACTAGTGCGCTAATATCGTGAGCGTTTGGTTAATGTTAAGAGGAAAATTAGTAAAATTGAGATTCTATTTACTTTATGCGGAGTAATTTAATGATATTGGAATATTAATTAGATTCTTTGTTTGCTTTTTGGGAGTTATAAAATATGCCTAATTTTAATTACTGTAGGTATTTATTAACGTTAGTAACATTTTTATAGGTAACTATTTATTTAATAATTCCTTTCCACAAGTTTTACATACAATGCGGTCTTTTGGCCCGCATAACACGACCTTTCTCACTTCGAGTGTTATTTCAGACGTAAGTGTAGCTAACAGGCAAGGCATATGAACATTACCTTCTTTTGAGTAAAGTCGGGTATAATCTCAAATGTGTATTTGACATGTTTTCATAAAAATATTGATAGACCTGTCTGTCTGATTTTGAAGGTTTTTCAAATTGAAATATTGTCTAAAATATAACGATGCAGTTAACGAAGTTATTTTCGTGTCATATTAATTAGAGACATACATATCTGTTGCAGTTTCAAACTGTTGGTTGTGACAAACTAATTCCTAACGAACGCTTGTTAGTGAGGAGTAGGTTTTTGTACTTTTATACCAATTTATATTTCGAGTTACACGTTTTGGAATTGGTCTTTTGAATGTCAGATTTTTGGACCCTTGTTTTTCGACGTGGAAATCTGACCTTCATTTTTGTAAGAATTTGTGTGATCTAAGGATATGATTTGATAAGATTATTATTGTATTTTTATTTCTTTTTTCTCGTTATATCATGTTTCTGAGGGCTTTTATGTACAAACGACAGCAGGTCAACCTACCCGAATATGTCAAATTTTACCAACCGAACATTAAACTTCCTCTATTGTGATAAGGTTGAAAAGCTATTCAAGAAGTTTGACAGATTGTGACAGATTGATGTGGTGGCGTCTGTACCTATACGGGGCAGTTAACTTTCGTAGATAACAAAATTGTCGAGAATCATCGATGCAGACTTTCCACCCGCAAGCGACAAATCGATAACAATTCGATACTTACTTCAATTATAATAGTTGCAGTTTGCAACTTAGACCCCAGTTCCGTTTTCTAACCACGTTCAATAGCTATTATTTAGTTATTCAGCAACCTTCTGAGATGGCTAAAATTGTGGTGTTTCTCAAACTTTCTCCGCTTCGTGACGACCTCTGATTGATGTACTGCAGTCTCCGGCGTTAAAATGGGAAACACGATTATTTTAAACGTGAGTTCCTTGTGCAATATTTTGTATATAGATTTCTGATTTGTATATTTATTCTAGTACTTATCGAGGAGATGTGAGTTTGTTTTCTCGTATTATTTTCCTTTTATTTCTTGTGACGCAAAAATACAATTTGATTCCTGAATGTTTAATGACGATTCTATGTGCGGAACCCTCGGCGGGCGATTCAGACTCGCGTTTGTCAGATTTTTTGTTAGTTGTGTGAGTGGGGCAAAATAAAAAGGTGATTTTAGATTTTAGTTTGTTTTTGTTTTAATTATTTTTCAATATAAGTTAGGCAAATACTATTGTGTATTTATATTAAAAAAGAATTCTCGGATTCTTCTGATTGTTTCTTTACCGAAGACAGGATAATAGACAATACTTTAAACATTTAATTAGGTACATTAAAAAACCGGCCAAGAGCGAGTCGGACTCGCGCACGAAGGGTTCCGTACCATTATCAATGAAAAAGGTACAATAGGAATGGTCAAGTGTGAGTTACTTAAGTTGCACATTATTTCCAATAGATGGCGCTGCTAGTATACAATTTTGCAATTAATTAATATAAATCAACAGCCTTAATCATATTTTTTTTTAATTTTTAGTATTTGTTGTTATAGCGGCAACGGATATACTTACATCATTTGTGAAAATTTCAGCATTCTAGCTATCACGGTTAATGAGATACAGCCTGGAGACAGACAGACAGACNTTTTGCGGTAAACCGGAGGAAACTAACTAGTGCGCTAATATCGTGAGCGTTTGGTTAATGTTAAGAGGAAAATTAGTAAAATTGAGATTCTATTTACTTTATGCGGAGTAATTTAATGATATTGGAATATTAATTAGATTCTTTGTTTGCTTTTTGGGAGTTATAAAATATGCCTAATTTTAATTACTGTAGGTATTTATTAACGTTAGTAACATTTTTATAGGTAACTATTTATTTAATAATTCCTTTCCACAAGTTTTACATACAATGCGGTCTTTTGGCCCGCATAACACGACCTTTCTCACTTCGAGTGTTATTTCAGACGTAAGTGTAGCTAACAGGCAAGGCATATGAACATTACCTTCTTTTGAGTAAAGTCGGGTATAATCTCAAATGTGTATTTGACATGTTTTCATAAAAATATTGATAGACCTGTCTGTCTGATTTTGAAGGTTTTTCAAATTGAAATATTGTCTAAAATATAACGATGCAGTTAACGAAGTTATTTTCGTGTCATATTAATTAGAGACATACATATCTGTTGCAGTTTCAAACTGTTGGTTGTGACAAACTAATTCCTAACGAACGCTTGTTAGTGAGGAGTAGGTTTTTGTACTTTTATACCAATTTATATTTCGAGTTACACGTTTTGGAATTGGTCTTTTGAATGTCAGATTTTTGGACCCTTGTTTTTCGACGTGGAAATCTGACCTTCATTTTTGTAAGAATTTGTGTGATCTAAGGATATGATTTGATAAGATTATTATTGTATTTTTATTTCTTTTTTCTCGTTATATCATGTTTCTGAGGGCTTTTATGTACAAACGACAGCAGGTCAACCTACCCGAATATGTCAAATTTTACCAACCGAACATTAAACTTCCTCTATTGTGATAAGGTTGAAAAGCTATTCAAGAAGTTTGACAGATTGTGACAGATTGATGTGGTGGCGTCTGTACCTATACGGGGCAGTTAACTTTCGTAGATAACAAAATTGTCGAGAATCATCGATGCAGACTTTCCACCCGCAAGCGACAAATCGATAACAATTCGATACTTACTTCAATTATAATAGTTGCAGTTTGCAACTTAGACCCCAGTTCCGTTTTCTAACCACGTTCAATAGCTATTATTTAGTTATTCAGCAACCTTCTGAGATGGCTAAAATTGTGGTGTTTCTCAAACTTTCTCCGCTTCGTGACGACCTCTGATTGATGTACTGCAGTCTCCGGCGTTAAAATGGGAAACACGATTATTTTAAACGTGAGTTCCTTGTGCAATATTTTGTATATAGATTTCTGATTTGTATATTTATTCTAGTACTTATCGAGGAGATGTGAGTTTGTTTTCTCGTATTATTTTCCTTTTATTTCTTGTGACGCAAAAATACAATTTGATTCCTGAATGTTTAATGACGATTCTATGTGCGGAACCCTCGGCGGGCGATTCAGACTCGCGTTTGTCAGATTTTTTGTTAGTTGTGTGAGTGGGGCAAAATAAAAAGGTGATTTTAGATTTTAGTTTGTTTTTGTTTTAATTATTTTTCAATATAAGTTAGGCAAATACTATTGTGTATTTATATTAAAAAAGAATTCTCGGATTCTTCTGATTGTTTCTTTACCGAAGACAGGATAATAGACAATACTTTAAACATTTAATTAGGTACATTAAAAAACCGGCCAAGAGCGAGTCGGACTCGCGCACGAAGGGTTCCGTACCATTATCAATGAAAAAGGTACAATAGGAATGGTCAAGTGTGAGTTACTTAAGTTGCACATTATTTCCAATAGATGGCGCTGCTAGTATACAATTTTGCAATTAATTAATATAAATCAACAGCCTTAATCATATTTTTTTTTAATTTTTAGTATTTGTTGTTATAGCGGCAACGGATATACTTATATAATTTGTGAAAATTTCAGCATTCTAGCTATCACGGTTAATGAGATACAGCCTGGAGACAGACAGACAGACGGACAATGAAGTCTTAGTAATAGGGTTCCGTTTTACCCTTTGGGTACGGAACCCTAAAAAGTCAGTGACATGGTATTTTTGCACCTCAACGTAAGTGTTAGCTAATTTAAACGATAAGACTTTATAAAACCAGTTTTTTATCTGTCATTTTAATATGCAACTGGTTCAGTGTTCGACAATAACGGATGTAATTAGAAAGTGTTACGTATATTTTTATGTGCCTTTACCGGAATTCTAAATGTTAAATAAGGAACCTTTTATTGTTTTTTAAGACTTCCGACTTAAAAAAAGACTATTTTGTGATTTTTTATGAGATTCTAACAAAATAGTTCTTGTTCGCGCACATTTCTTAAAAAAAATCCGCACAAAATATGAAAACATCTCGTTTGACCCACTCTGTAGTATCCTTGAAAAAATAATTGAAAAGAGAAAATTATATTCTTTGATTGAAAACTTCTCAGTTCCGCTCCTCTTTGATGAAAACTGGGTGTAAACCAAATAGGAGTCATAATAATACCTAATTTAAGTATTTTAGGTTATTTGTGTATCAAGTTTTAGAACATGATAAGCATTACAGAATAGACGCTGTAGCTAGCGTATTCATAAAACGCAAAAGATACAATAGGTAAGCTAATTGACCATAATGATTTCTTAAGAAACGTTCCATTACACGCTTAAATACGTGTACTGTATAAACAGTTTCTACAAACAAGATACCACTTACCGTAGGTAGTAGTTATCTTCTTAATAGTTAGAGGTGAGACATAAGCAAACTACATATTGCTTGTAGGTACAGACGACAGCACAACAAGTTACTACAATCTTTCAAATTTCTGCAATAGATTTTCAACCTTATCACAATAGTGGAAGGTAGATGTTCGATTGGTAAAATTTGACAGATTCATATACGTTGACCTGCTGTCGTCTGTATAATACTGATGTGATAACACATAGTTTAAGTACTAACATAGTACGAATTTTCATTATCATGGAAAGCAGTCCTTAACAGTCAAGTTTAAGATGTGGGTAAATCTATAGTCTATACTAATATTATAAAGCTGAAGAGTTTGTTTATTTGAACGTGCTAATCTCAGGAAGTAGTGGTCCGATTTGAAAAATTCTTTCATTGTTAGATAGCCCGTTTGTCGAGGAAGGCTACAGGCTACTTTTTATCCGGGAGCGCCGAGTAGTTCCCACGGGACGCGAGTGAAACCGCTGGCAGAAACTAGTTACTGAAATAATGTGTGTCCATTGATTGATTAACGGTTTTTACGCGGTGCGCAACCTTTTTTCTTCGGGATGCAGCAGTCAGTGAAAATAAATCAGCGGTCGCTTGAAAACTGACATCTGTTAACTAAAGATGCGGTGGCGCTTTACGCCATATTGAATTATCACCAACGCAAACAACCTTGATGTCCTATCTACTGTACGAATCGTGGTCAAAAATACTAATGGTCAAACCATAATAGGTACATACATATATCTACTTTATGAAAGTATTCATCAAATGTCTGTCCTGAATTGAATGGCGCCAATACCTCTTATATTTTTAAGTGTACCAGAAATCAATCGACGATAAATCCAAGTGCCATTGTCATCTTGTGATTCATTCGTCATCCCACTTACATACTGACCCCAATATGTTAGTCATAATCAAATCTATACTAATATTATAAAGCTGAAAAGTTTGTTTGAACGCGCTAATCTAAGGAACTACTGGTCCGATTTGAAAAATTCTTTCAGTGTTAAATAGCCCGTTTGTCGAGGAAGGCTATAGGCTATATAACTTTTTATCCGTGTGCGCCGAGTAGTTCCCACGGGACGCGGGTGAAACCGCTGGCAGAAGCTAGTATAGTAATAAAACTGAAGAGTTTGAACGCGTCTATCTCAGCAACTACTGGTCCGATTGGAAAATAGCGCATTTATCGAGGAAGGCTACAGGCTACTTTTAAACCCAGTGCGTGAAGTAATTCCCACGGGACACGAGTAAAACCGCTGGCAGAAGCTAGTCACAGAAAAAGATGATCTTCCTTCAAACAAAGTTATTTCCCTTTTGTTTATTTGACCTGATTCAACAAGAATTCAAGAAGCGAGATAAATAATTCCTGCATCTCGTTCTCACATAGTGTTGTTTGACTAGAAGTTTCAAAAGCGCCCCAAAAGCGTCAGTTCAAGCAAATATTTGACTGAGATAGTGGGAATATTTACAAGAACAACTAACAAAAGAAAATGCCTGAAAGGAATTCGTTGAATACTCGTACAAATGGATCCTGAAACTGGGCTTTTGAATTGGAATATCTTGCTTATTAAAAAGTTCTTTGAAAAATATGAAAGATGCATTTCTTTAATTGGCAGATAATAAATGCTTTAAAAACACATGCTTCATAAACAATGCCGAAAAATTCACAATCTTATACTTACCTTATTTCATTATTTAGGTACTATTTTTATGACGTCCTAATCAGTGATAAGTAACTTATCATATGCTATTTATGAATTAAATTCATAAGGAATGTGTGTATTAAACACGCGGATTTTCACATTCTTCGATAATTTGATACATACGCAAGTCAAACATAATAGATAATGGCTTAGGTATTTATCAATGAAATATCTGCCACAAACATTTCAAAATATTCGATATTCTATTGCTATTGTTGTAATTAAATAATCGTTTGTTTTAATATTGGTTAAATGGTGTGCTCTACAATGGACTAAAATTTCGAATAGAATGATAATTATGTATTTGAATAAATCTTTGTAAAGCATACATACATGCTAGACTTGGACTGCACAGAAATTAAACGTGCCTTGTTTTGGTAACTCGATTTTCGAATTTCGATGATAATAATTCGATTTGTTTTATCTCTTCTGACGTAGAATTTCTTTGTCCACAGCTTCTCCCAGAAGGTAGACGAAGAAGAGGGGACGGGCGGGGTGGCTCTGCATCCCCCCGACGGCTTCTACACCCACCAGCACTCGATCCACGCTCATCATGCCCACACAGCGGAACCTGACCGTGGTTATATGGAAGGCAATCGATATGTCACTGCAGTACATCGACCGTTGCCTGGTAAGTACTGAATCTTGATATCAAACCCATCTCCATCCTCTTCTTCATCAGTCGCTCATTGTCCTGATCTCTCTCCCTTCGCGTCGGATTGCCGTCCTATCGGACTATGAGAGAATAATAGAGAGTGCAACTATGTTTGCGAAAATGGTTGTGCTTTATGTGTCCCACGCTGCTGGCTGAACTCCTTAAGTGAGTACAGCCGGTCTGACTGACATTACATTGACATTCGGAGGCCGGACGCCATTTTTATTACACACTATCGGAACTCCTGATTTTATCAACCAGCTGTTTCCATCGGCTGTGATATGTCGCTTAGTGTAGTGCGATGCTCATCAGTGTTTTCAGTCGCACTGAGATCTGATTCGCCATCGCTTTCCAAGGTCTCTTGATCTTTTTCCCTCCACTTTCCCAAAGAAAAAGTCTTTAGGGTTTGATACTAGCAATTCCTGTAACCAACATAAAAAAAGCAGGGTGTATTGTATGTAAGTATACCTATAATTGACGCTGCTTCCGATCCTGAACAAACATGGATGTTTTTTCAGGATGCTCGTTTTGTGTCACATGGTTGTTGAATAAGTAGTATGACAGTTACAAGTAGTCTGCCGTATGATTTATTGCTTCAATTATGGTTTAATGAATTTGATTGATAATAATCACACTTCTGTAAATGATTGAAAGACGGAGAAAGTTTTACTTCGATATTGATCGAGATACATATGAAACGGCAGTTCAAAATTATTCCGATATATTACAGATAAATCTGTAATCTCAAGCTATTCGTATAGACAGCTAACTCAAAAGTGAAAATACCTCTCCATGTAAATCTAGCAAATCTACTGCGACTTTCCTACTTATCATAATTTCTCACATTACACTAAGAGAATCCTATCGTGATTTCAGCACTAAACCACTCGAACTCGTCATGCTCGTCGGCGTCGAACGCTTCTACGGGGGCGGGGCTGTGCGCGGGCGCAGCCGAACCGACGCCGCCGCTGTACATCGCCGCCCCGCCAGAGGGCTTCGGACACACCGTTCATACAAACAGGTCAGTGGATCACGAACATGGCGTTTCACTCGCTTCTGTCAATATCTGTTGTACGGGAAGACACTGTTGCACTTTAGTTATGACTTCGCATTTGTAAACATATGGTCTGGGTGTTGATATAGTACCGTCAACGTATAATATTTGTAAAATAATTCTGTTTGTTTGTAAATAATACGGGCTATATTTGGTAGATGTGAAATTGGGTATTGTTATGTGTTACTAACATGTGTTTTATGTTTTCTTTACTTTTTAATTCTTCCATAGGCGAGGCACAGATGTGTCCATCATGGGAATGGGCTCGACGGGAATTACCCAAAAAGATCCCACGTTACCCCAGAAACGGGGTAAATTGACTAGAGGGTATGTCGCGAACCTGAGGAATGTGTATTGTGTGCCCTTTAACACCTAGATAATAACTCCTATCTAAAAGCATAAATAAAATTTCCTGCTCCTTCTTCGTTTTAATCAGGTCGTCTTCTAATCATTACTGATGCAAATTACATGGTCGGGCAAATTCTGTTCTTTATGTGGCACCATAAATATTGAGAGACTTCTCTGAAGAGAATTGCTAGTAAATTTATTCATAGGACAGATAATTTCTATAGGACCGCTCTGTATTGCTAAAGCGTTGTGCATAATCTGATTAAAAGCAATTAAATGAATGTCTCAGTTATCAGGTGCATCTAAAATCGAAATATTATGGAGTTACTTAATAATGACAGCCAATTTTATTGATTGGTCCTTCGCTACGAAACTTGGTCCTTTTATCTGATGTGGCACGTAGACGTAGCCTTGTCAAAATGTAATTTGTACCAGCTCATAAGTAATTTTATACATTGAAAATAATCCGTTTAATTCAAGGCATGATTGTTAAGAATAGTTTAGGCCGTGGTCCACTTTTACGCATGATATTTTTTATGTAAGTACTTAAAGTTTCCGACGGTTATATTAAGATAAAGGTCTAAAAAGGTCTTTGGAAAATTTCTGCAATAGCCTGTCACTTTTGCCTTACTTAAGATATAAGTAACGATTAAATCGCAAATATCATGACTTTAAAATGAATGGTCACTTTGCCATAGAGTAAGAAATACTTAGACTGGGCAAAGGTGTTAAATATATTTTTATCTTTTTTTTTAAATAAATTGTTATTGTTACTTGCGGACTTTCCAAGGTCAGCAAAGGTCTTTGCAAATTATACATTTATTTGTGATTGTGAACAATAAGATACGAGATATTTAAATATAAAATGGCCTTGTAGTTAAATTTGAATATTGTGGACCAAAAAGAATCAATTTGATTAACTATCAATTAACAAGCTTTGTCTCTTTACATTATCTTCGAAAATAATTAACAGCATGTAGTTACTAAAATTCTGAATCGTTATTCAATATTTCCCTTCTAGAATTAAATTCATTCATTAACTTGTTAATACCTGTCTATTTTCAACAGTAAAACTGTCTATTAGTAATTAGCAAAACTTCGTAACTTTCACCTTTGTTGAATTCCAGTAAATTGCAGGTATTCTTTGCACTACATTTTTTAAAACTTGCCCCGTACTTTAGGAAAAAAAACCATAAAAATCTAATGAATAAATAACTCTGTATTAAACTTTTTCATTTTCCAAATTACTTAACTAAAATAATGATATGAAAATTTAAACCCAAATGCAATAACCTATCACTGTATCTAACATTAACTTTTTCATTTCAACCCTCAACTGTTTTAACGGTAAAATGAACATCCATCATTGAAAAAATCCCGCCATCTTGCAAGCCATGAAATTAAGAATAATGGAACAACAAAATGGATACGACCGACCCTTGTCATCGAATCGTTCCAATATCCCAGCGTTTTTATAAAACAGAACTGCTCTCAAAGTAATCGATCACTTATTTCATCACACTCTTCATTGTTTGCTCCTCCGCAATATTTTACACTGAATTGATCTGTAATAGAGCATGGCTTTACTTAGGTCTAAAACACTCCCTCACATAATCAGGATGTTCATTTTACTTCTAACTACTCCAAATTCATCGCGAAAATCAACTTCCAGCCGTTATGAGATGTCCCAAGACCTCCTGGACAAACAGACGGAGATATTAGAGCGAAGGTACGGAGGTTTACGTGCGAGGAGAGCAGCTGTTACCATCCAGAGAGCGTTTAGGAGACGACAGCTGTTGAAAAAGTTCAGCGCCATCACAGCGATGGCGAAGGCAGCCGATTCGAACGCGAGGAGGCTGCAAGACGGCCCTGAACACGGCCAACTAGTCAATGGTAAGTTAACGTAAGACAAGGGTTACACGATCAGTCTGGCGTCAGTTCAGTCCATCAGTCTGGTCTGGCTAAGATTGATGCCAGAATGTCGGACGAGAAAAATGGTTACACGCTCAGTCTTTCTGGACCATCAGTTCGTCAGTCAACCGGTCAGACGATAATTGTGTGCTTAGGTTTGCGGGTCTTGGTTGGATTCCAGGGTCGGGCTGAAATCGCTTTGTGGAGTTGTAGGAACTTTCACAAAGTAGCCCAGAGACTGGCAGTTGGTGGCGTTATCCTACCATTAGCGCGCTATTTTATTGATCTGCAGAAATACGAATCACATTTGAATATTTGAGCATTAGCCATTGAGTTACTGATTAAACTTTAACATACATAAATTAATCTATCATGACATTGTAAGCCAAGTTTAATCCCAAGTCTACAGTAATACCGAGGCTTACTGTTTTATGCATGTAAGATTAATGTGAAGAAAAGCTCCCTCGATGCAATAAAATCTCCAGAGCCTTCGAAAATATATTTATGTCAATAAAGATTTATTTAGGTAATGTTATTTTTGCAGGTACAGATATATACGCGAATACACTACTACAGAAGAGCCCAGCTGGTCAGGAGAAGGTCTTAGCCCTCACCAGGCCGATGCGTTCCATGTCATTACGGGAACGACATGATATTGATATGAGGTGAGGGGACATACAGGTTTTTAGGGTTCCGTAGCCGAATGGCAAAAAACGGAACCCTTATAGATTCGTCATGTCTGTCTGTCTGTCTGTCTGTCTGTCTGTCTGTCTGTCTGTCTGTCTGTCTGTCCGTATGTCACAGCCAGTTTATTCCGAAACTATTAAGACTACACCATTCAAAGTCGGTAGGTAGATGTATTGTGTTAACCGCTTTACGATTTTTATACAAAAATAAAAAAAATATAATATTAGAGGGGGGCTCCCCATACATGGAACTGAAACTAAAAAAAAAAATTTTCATCTAACCTATACTTGTGGGGTGTCTATAGATAGGTCTTGAAAAATGAGATTGAGGTTTCTAAAACCATTTTTTCTTAAAGTCAATCATTTCGGAGTAAGACACTTTCAAAGTGCTAAAATGTGTGTCCCCCCCCCTGTAATTTCTAAACTACCAAAGTGAAAAATCTGAAAAAAATATATGTTATAGATCTNCTAAAAAAAAAAATTTTCATCTAACCTATACTTGTGGGGTGTCTATAGATAGGTCTTGAAAAATGAGATTGAGGTTTCTAAAACCATTTTTTCTTAAAGTCAATCATTTCGGAGTAAGACACTTTCAAAGTGCTAAAATGTGTGTCCCCCCCCCTGTAATTTCTAAACTACCAAAGTGAAAAATCTATAAAAAATATATGTTATAGATCTTAATAAAAACTATCAACCAAAATTGGTTTGAACGAAATACAGTCAGTAGTTTTTAAGTTATAGCACTTTTTCAGTAACCGCAAATTATAACTTTGTTATTCATATATTTGTATGAAAAACAAAGTTATTTTTTGTTGCCGAGAAATTTTCGTGTTTTGGCTAATTGTAGGCAGTAGGTACGTTTATTTTTCATAGATAATGGAACGGAACCCTTCGTGCGCGAGTCCGACTCGCACTTGGCCGGTTTTTGTTTGTATTTTACCTCGAACTATGAAGTACTAGGATAGTATACGAACATCTTTGGCCGTCATTACGGGTAGTCAGAAGCCAGAAAGTCTCACAACCAGTCTTATTAAGGGTATCCGATGGCCGGGTTATACTGGAAGCCGACCCCAACATATTTGGGAAAAGGCTAGGCAGATGAAATAGTACCTAATTGTTATCCTCATAATGGATATTAGTGTGGTTTTTTATTCAAACAGTCTTATTAATGAGACCATAGCTTACATACAAAATCAACTTTTCCAAATTTTAAAACGTATCCAAAGATATTATATATAGCATTATTTTTTTATAAATAAACTGTTAATTACAAAAATAATATTCGAATAATGAGTTAAAAATAAAATTTTCGTAATATCTTAGGAACTAATACATTTGTGACACACCTCAAGTTTATGTTCGATTTATTGCACTTGGTGCACCTACTCTTACACATTCTTTGCTTTGTGGAGGGACATATGGCAATTTTTTTTCTTTTTTTTTGCTGTGGGAGGATATCAGATCAGATATCTCATAATTTTCATCCGAAAATTTCTCTTCATTCACAGTAGAAACTTCATCATCACCCTCCGTTTCATACGCCTCAATGTGGTCTTCGGGCTCACTCTCTGATTGATTTTCCTCCTCGCTATCATCATCTAATAACATTGCACGAATTGTATAAAAATAAACTAAATAAAGACACCATTGTTAATCAACAAAAGACAAAAAAACGTAATTTTAACTTAAAAAAAAATAGTACGAACAATAGTACAAAAAGTTACGTTACTACTAACCTTCGTCGATGCGACGAGTCATGGTTGCTGGAACAGCGCATACAGGCCCCCTAAGCACAAAGCACTACCATCGATCGTTAGGGCAATGGATCGACAGAGATTAGCTCGAATTAGAAAACCGCACGATCGCGCGCGCAAAAGTTATCGCGATTTTTTTGGTGATGCGTCGTCGAATCGACGAAGGTTAGT
>NWSH02000162.1:3041480-3064866 GCA_002382865.2 Heliothis virescens | reverse complement strand
CTGTCTGTCTGTCTGTCTGTCTGTCTGTCTGTCTGTCCGTATGTCACAGCCAGTTTATTCCGAAACTATTAAGACTACACCATTCAAACTCGGTAGGTAGATGTATTATGTTAACCGCTTTACGATTTTTATACAAAAATAAAAAAAATATAATATTAGAGGGGGGCTCCCCATACATGGAACTGAAACTAAAAAAAAAAATTTTCATCTAACCTATACTTGTGGGGTGTCTATAGATAGGTCTTGAAAAATGAGATTGAGGTTTCTAAAACCATTTTTTCTTAAAGTCAATCATTTCGGAGTAAGACACTTTCAAAGTGCTAAAATGTGTGTCCCCCCCCCTGTAATTTCTAAACTACCAAAGTGAAAAATCTATAAAAAATATATGTTATAGATCTTAATAAAAACTATCAACCAAAATTGGTTTGAACGAAATACAGTCAGTAGTTTTTAAGTTATAGCACTTTTTCAGTAACCGCAAATTATAACTTTGTTATTCATATATTTGTATGAAAAACAAAGTTATTTTTTGTTGCCGAGAAATTTTCGTGTTTTGGCTAATTGTAGGCAGTAGGTACGTTTATTTTTCATAGATAATGGAACGGAACCCTTCGTGCGCGAGTCCGACTCGCACTTGGCCGGTTTTTGTTTGTATTTTACCTCGAACTATGAAGTACTAGGATAGTATACGAACATCTTTGGCCGTCATTACGGGTAGTCAGAAGCCAGAAAGTCTCACAACCAGTCTTATTAAGGGTATCCGATGGCCGGGTTATACTGGAAGCCGACCCCAACATATTTGGGAAAAGGCTAGGCAGATGAAATAGTACCTAATTGTTATCCTCATAATGGATATTAGTGTGGTTTTTTATTCAAACAGTCTTATTAATGAGACCATAGCTTACATACAAAATCAACTTTTCCAAATTTTAAAACGTATCCAAAGATATTATATATAGCATTATTTTTTTATAAATAAACTGTTAATTACAAAAATAATATTCGAATAATGAGTTAAAAATAAAATTTTCGTAATATCTTAGGAACTAATACATTTGTGACACACCTCAAGTTTATGTTCGATTTATTGCACTTGGTGCACCTACTCTTACACATTCTTTGCTTTGTGGAGGGACATATGGCAATTTTTTTTCTTTTTTTTTGCTGTGGGAGGATATCAGATCAGATATCTCATAATTTTCATCCGAAAATTTCTCTTCATTCACAGTAGAAACTTCATCATCACCCTCCGTTTCATACGCCTCAATGTGGTCTTCGGGCTCACTCTCTGATTGATTTTCCTCCTCGCTATCATCATCTAATAACATTGCACGAATTGTATAAAAATAAACTAAATAAAGACACCATTGTTAATCAACAAAAGACAAAAAAACGTAATTTTAACTTAAAAAAAAATAGTACGAACAATAGTACAAAAAGTTACGTTACTACTAACCTTCGTCGATGCGACGAGTCATGGTTGCTGGAACAGCGCATACAGGCCCCCTAAGCACAAAGCACTACCATCGATCGTTAGGGCAATGGATCGACAGAGATTAGCTCGAATTAGAAAACCGCACGATCGCGCGCGCAAAAGTTGTCGCGATTTTTTTGGTGATGCGTCGTCGAATCGACGAAGGTTAGTAATCTAGGGCTAATAATCTTGGTACTTGCCAGATACATATCATAAAATTTTATATGGCATGCAATAAAACTTTCACTCTCTGTATGAGAAGTGGCTCGTGTCCTGCAGCTGGACATCCAAAATTCACAGATGATGATGAAGCATATCTTTTATCTAATAAAACTTATCGATATTTATCACGTTTAGTTGTTTATTTATGTACATTTATTACACAAGCCTGTAAGCCAAAACAAACCTCCCGTTTTGAATACGAAATCAGCACTGATACGCAATAGAAGTTGTAACGTTAATTTATAATCAAGTGACGTGCCCGTTATCTTTACTGCCTGAAAGTAGCTCAGGCCTTTAAATATTAACACCTAATAAATTGACAAGTAATTTGAGACTTTATTCGGTACCCTATAAAGTTCAATTTGGTTGGACGGTTTTATTACAATTTGTTTCACGTTATATGTGGCGGAAAAAAGGGCAGGTATGTTTTGAGTTTTAAATGAAATTGGTGTTTTAGTGTTTACAACACTTGTTTATATTTTGCTGTTCATTGTTGATTTTAGAATATCTGCTGAAATAAATATTTGACTGCTAGAATGGGTGTAATTTGAAGTGATTTGAAATTGACTTATTGATTAAAAATGTATTCTTATGGATGTTGGATATGGCTTAGTTTAGATTACAGACATGACCATTGACCCTGCTAGGGTCATGTATGTACCTTATATATTTTGTAACACCTTGTAAACTACATGATTGCAATAAACGACTATGATTCACGTGCATAGGAGTGCATTTAACGAGCAGATATAGAAGAATATCCAAATATTTTATTATTTTTGTAGAACAATTTGCTTGTGAAGTATACCACTTTACCTTTGTTCTCTTCCAGCAACCACATGGTCTGCGACCCTCAAAGCGAGGTGGAGGCTATGGTGGCCAGGGTACAGCAGTCAGCCCACCAGATCCACATGATAGCTGCCGATATGCCGCCCCTCCACCGCGGCGATGCCGACAGTGGGGTAAGAGAGAAATTCACATTTATCACTAACATCATTATAGCGGTGTGGTCACACTTAGGCTGTAGATATAGAATTAGCTAAAGAGCACGTGCCATTGGTGATGAAAATAAACTTGCTTTTCTGGCAACACTTAGATATGGTGATGGATTTCAATTCTGGTGAAAGAATATATCGAGGTATAGTGCTAAAACCCAATAAGTGTGAAATTGTTACTTTCGAGTTACATTTCATTTATGGCTAAACATTGCCACTTTGTTGGGTTATTATATTACACAAAGTAATTTGCTTTACACTCTAAAATCTGGTTATTTGATTACACCACTGGAAAGAGCGTAAAAAAATCATTAAGATGGACCAAAGAATCATTTTTCGATTTTTTGTCAATTATTGGGTTTTAACACTGTGTCCTCGATGTAGGTACTGACTAGCTGTTGCGTCCGGATTCGCCTGCGCGAAATTCCCTTTCACCCTCTTTATGGAATGGAATTTACAATATCCTCTCTTAGTATATCTAAACAATCTGTTATCTGTACAGTCTTCTTCTTCTTATCGAGTGAGCTGCAGGCTTAATCACCTGACAAGCCCTAGTGTCAGAGTTTTCTCAAATCCGCCTGATGGCCTCTGACGTGGATTTATATACGACTGCTACTGAGTAACAATCGAGGACGACGGCTTTACGTGCCCTCCCAGGCACGGGGGTGTAACACCGCCAACTTCCAAACTCCAGGCTGCTTTGTGAAAGTTTTCTAAAACCCACAAAGCGATTTCGGCCTGACCCGGGAATCGAACCCGAGACCTGTGATCGGCAGTCGCGCTATGCGACCACTAGACCAACGAGGTAGTTACAGTTACAGTTTAATACTTGAATAAATTATACTGGTACAGACAGAATCTTAATATCAGTAATTATAAATATTTACATCTTTAAATACTAGGAAAAAGACGGTTTCCAAAATAAACTTCCTTAACCGATAGACAAAAATATTTTAAGAAAAGTTCATTGACAAAATGCCTATCAGAGTGATAACCAAACATTTTATCATACCACAGATAACGCATTTTATTAACAAAATTGCGTAATTAAAGATCATTATTATCACTTGTCTCTTATCATTTTACCGTTTCACGTCGCCTTGGAGCAACGTCCGTGCGAATTTACGAGTTTCACGGAAAATGGATCAGTCAAAAAGTGATATTTTAAGAAGTATAGTGAAAAATAAAAATGTTATGTTGAGGAAAGTTAAGAGACTTAAACTTTGGGGTCTCACTGGGAAGTATAATGTGTGTGTAATCCTTAATTGTACTAAATGCGAAAGTAAGTCTGTCTGTCAGTCTGTAGCGTTTCATGCCAAAACTACTGAATCGATTTAAAAGTATACGGATAGTATAGAATATCGGGGCGCGGATGAAACTGCGAGGAACAGCTAATAATGTATATTTTTATACATTATATCGACAAGGGTTTTTCAGGCATTGTAAAAATCTTTTTATATATTCTTAACAAGTGTATCATAATTGAATAGTATAAGCAACTAAGCAAATCAAGGTATTATATTATGACTTAAAAAAATAGTAATAACAGTAAAAAAAACTCATTACAGATTAACATTTGAGAATAAAAATCCATATCCACTCATAAAACAAGATTCCTCTATGAAATAGTTCTACATACAGAAAATTATCTAATAATAAATGTCTGTTGTTTCAGGTTTGTAGCTGCTCAGTAAGCGGGTCTGTGACGAACATATCTACGTCATCGTCGCACAATGAATCTCTACACAACCATCAGTTGCTAAACACAGGTAAATTAATATTATTACGACCATTTGATGGTTATAAGAATATACATAAGTCACCTTAAATTGTATATGCGTACATACGACAGCAGGTCAATGTATACGAATCTGACAAATTTTACCAATCGAATATTAACTTACCCACTATTGTGATAAGGTTGAAAATCGATTGCAGAAATTTGACAGATTGTGGTAACTTGATGTCTTGATTATCTGTACATAGTCGTAACTTTTTGTGAGTCTCTCCTATCCTTTTAATTTTTTACCAAAACAAGTACACCCAATAAATACAAAAAAAAAAAACAATATTATACAGAGATTGATTAAACTACATACAATAAAATCGCGTTGTAAATTAAGTGTACTAAATAATATTTCAATCGCCTTGAAAGAGTTATTAAAATTTATTGTAAACGGCCTTCATATTCATACAGAAAATACTTCTACTTAATTCCAATGCATTTTTTTACAATTTTCCTTATAAAGTATCATCGAAAAGTAAATATTGCACTGGAATTTTATCTTGTTCAGACGTTTTCTAGATCAGGCATTACATGTTTACATTTAGATAGGTACCTCATACTGTAAACAACCATAACACATGTAGACTTCGTGATTTTAACCAGCTGTAGCGAGTGTGTAGGGAAATTCCCGTTTCAATTAGTAAAAAATGTTTTTTTTTATTAGTAACCACACAATAGTAAAATAACCCAACGGTTGTCAAAATCAAACAATAAATACTGTCAAATTAAACTTGAAGGATAAATTTTTATCAATATAATAAATGCGAAAGTATCACTGTTGGTCTATATGTCCGTCTTTCACGTCAAAACTACTGAACCGACTACTTTTTATCCGGGCAATAGTTTCCTTGTCAACCGCGTAAGGATATGCGCTATGTTATTAATATGATGTGTATTTATTTGTATACTATTGTGTAAGTTGGATCGCAATAATTATGTGTTTATTTTATTCGGCCGTTAAAGCTTATTGAGGCACAAACGTACATAAATATCTAAACATGTAAAATATTAGTATAGAGCTATGTATAATTAATTTACTTGTCAATATTTAATCACCCCACAAAATGTTCCAGGTCCGATATACGGCAACTTGCTATCGTCGGGCGGCAAACCGCTGTCGTCTCCCACAGCTCGGCAGCAGCAGCAGCTGGCTGCTATCCAGGCTGCGAACGCCAGGAGACTGCCCCCCGAAGTACCAAAGAGGACTAGCAGCATAACGCTCAAGTAAGCCTTGGTTTTATACTTTTAATGACATCTATACTGATAAATATAAAAAAGAAGAATATTTTTTAGGGTTCCGTACCCAAAGGGTAAAACGGGACCTTATTACTAAGACTACGTTGTCTGTCTGTCTGTCTCCGGGCTATATCTCATAATCCGCGATAGCTAGAAAGCTGAAATCTTTACAAATGATGTAAGTATTTCAGTTGCCGCTACAACAACAAATACTAAAAGTTAATAAAATATTAAGGGAGGTCCCTATACAATCAACGTACGGTTTTTGGTGTGTTTGTTTGTACCCGAAATGTTCCGAAGCTACTGAATCGATTAGAAAAAATATTTCACTGTTAGAAAGCTATCCCTGAGTAACATAGGCTATATTTTGTCCGGGAACGGGATGTTGTCAAGGGACGCGGGTAAAATCTCGGTAAACGATATTATATTATATTTTATAAAGTATATAATATTAAATTTAAGTTGTATATAAAAGTTACTATATCTATAGAAAATTATAAGTTCATGTTATTGTATTTTCTCATTGACCCCACAGTTAAACCATTACAACGGTTTTGTGGGGCTTAGCTTAAAATAAACTTTGTGTAATAATAAATGAATAATAATAAAATTTTATTTGTTTGTATGACTGGTTCTCATGGACTTTGTCTTTATTCACTTGTTAGCATTTAAACAATACAAACTCTATAAACCTTTATTTCAAGGGCAGTAATTAAATATCATGACACGTGTATGTATTTATATTCAGATAAATCGGTTTTTCCATTAACGATACAAAATTATCTGCAAACTATCAAATATATATTTACAGCTAGTTGCTACCATATTCAGGATGTATAAATAAACTTCAGTATTTAAATACTATTTATGTACAGACAACAGCACATCAAGTTACCACAATCTGTCAAATTTCTGCAATCGATTTTCAACCTTATCGCAATGGGGGTAGGTTAATGTTTGATTGGTAAAATTTGACAGATTGGTATACGTTGACCTGCTGTTGTCTGTACTAACAAAATATTTATAGCTCACTTAATCATGATTTACTGTATCAAATCATTATCTTAATTATTACAATACATCATATCACACGATATATAATTATATGATTATTATCGTAACAAAAATGTGTATATCACAAATTGCAAGATACCAAATAAAAAATATATACAATTCAGTATATTTTTCTTTTAAACGTGTATAGACGTATTATATATTGTTGTGTTGGTATTTTGATTATTTCATGTATATAGAAGTTTTTTTAACCCTTCAGTGCTGAAAAATCATGTGTCATTTGCATTCGACTGCCTCTTTAATGTTCATTATAAACTATCGGTGAGAGCCTTGTGAATATATTTTGATGCAAAAGTGATCTTTTTAATAGTGCAGTGCTTTTACAGTGTATGTCAATATTGATGTTGACAGTTGCTGTCAGTCAGTACACACTGCGGTATCGTGCCTTGAAAATTGAGACCTGTCAAATGCACATAAGAAGTGGTGGCACTTGACACTTTTTTAAATTATTTTTTTATGAAAATATCCGGTATTTTAAGACACGTTTATTAGTTACTTTTATATGGTTGCGAAGATGGGTTGTAAATTATTCGACAGCTAATATTTTGAAATGGGTATCATTTATCGTTTTGAAGGTTATTAATAATATAATCAAAATATACAGCATCATGTGAAAAATCTGAGACATCATAGTTTAAGAAAGAGACGGTTTTTGATAGTTCAATAAAGTAATGAATCTGACTAGTAACTACCGCCTTGCCGTTTGTAGTGCCACCGCGTATTTTGTGCAGTTGGCAGCTGTCAGTTTTCAAGGGATGACTGACGTATACTGACTGACAGCAACTGTCAATTGCACCAAACAGTCAGACCATAATCCCTCATAGTCTGGTCAAAATAGACATTGAAGGTTACATTAATTCGCACCTTGCTAAAAATTGGCATGAATGTTGGGAGCCCTATTATACATAATTTGTCAATTATCCACATCAATCCGAACTGTGGAAAAAAAGTTATTCTAACTACTAACTAGTCTACTAATTTCACTACCTCACTGGTGGCGCGGAAACGTGTGCGTGCATATTATGAAGAATACAACTTTTTCAACATTTTGCATCGCTGTATCTCCGAATTAATGATTCTTAGGAAAAAAGTGTAAAGACAATTTATATAGATAATTTCATAATAAATAATTTTGTCTTACATATTTTTATTATAAAACTTACCGTTTAGTTGGAAAACTCAAAAAACCGATTTTTGCAACCTTTGACCTTGAATAACTTTTTTTCCACACTTCGGATTGATGTGGATAATTGACAAATTGTGTATAATAGGGCTCCCAACATTCATGCCAATTTTTAGCAAGGTGCGAATTAATGTAACCTTCAATGTCTATTTTGACCAGACTATGAGGGATTATGGTCTGACTGTTTGGTGCAATTGACAGTTGCTGTCAGTCAGTATACGTCAGTCATCCCTTGAAAACTGACAGCTGCCAACTGCACAAAATACGCGGTGGCACTACAAACNAGATGCTAACTTGACCGGACTATCGGTACTGTTTAGTCTATAATGTCGCTTTAACCCCCAGCGCGGAGAGCCCGGTGTCGCTGCGGCGCGCGGAGTGCGGCGGCGCGGTGGTGCGCGGCGGCTCCATGTCCTCCGTGCAGTCCTCCTCCTCCTCCTCCTCGCAGGAGCACCGCCACCACTACCACCAGCCCTACCAGCCTAGGGCTCCGGTAAGTTGTAGTATCATTTTTTTAATTACATTAATTTGTTAGGTCAACAAATACGTTTTAGTCAAAAACGGTGATTTTTTTGTATTGGATCTTTGCTACTACATGTACTTCCCTAAAATTTGGCCTGCGTGCACTTACATCACGTAAGTTAAGACATAACCAGTTTTGCGAATCACGAGATAAGCCGTTGGCGTCAAAGCTAAAACTGTAGAGAAGTATGCGCGTTTGGTAGCCCCCTGTAACTTAAGTCCCATCGAAAGGTTGATTGATATCTTTAAATATAAAGAACACCATAAAGCCCCAGGAATTGGTATCTTATCAAGGCAAAAATTTTGAATACTTTGCACACAAAATATCCCCTGCACCGTGGACCGCAGCATGTACCCAGTACGTCCCCCCCAGGAGGCGCAGGCGCACGGCGAGGGCTACCTGTCGCGCGCGGGCTACGAGGCGGAGCGCTACGCCGTGTGGAAGCGCCAGGAGCCGCCCGCCTACTGCGACGCGCCGCCCGCCGCCTGCTGCCGCCCGCCCGACCTGCACCAGCACCCGCACCAGCCGCTCAAGGTCCTAGCCTCACCCTGCATTACTTGTACTCATATTGCCCTTAACCGTTTCAAAAGCACGTATCAAAAGTTT
Source organism: Heliothis virescens (assembly GCA_002382865.2). Taxonomy (NCBI): domain Eukaryota; kingdom Metazoa; phylum Arthropoda; class Insecta; order Lepidoptera; family Noctuidae; genus Heliothis; species Heliothis virescens. Next base: position 3,055,767 of record NWSH02000162.1, on the reverse strand, counting down.
CACTCATAACACCTTTGTCAACTACCCATTTTACTAAAAAAAATATCATCATCATGCCTATTGTAATTATTATCAATAATTGCAAATTGAGTTTCCTAAAAATTTTCGTCCTTTTCTGTCATAGCCTTCTTTTATTATCTTCTACACTTCTCCAACAACATACCTTGTCCTTATTTATACCATTTTTCCACTTTCAAACATTTTATATTGCACTAACATAATCAACACTTCTAACCTACTTACATGTACAAAAAATACTAAAAGACCTCAATACAATTTTCAGGTATCCGAAACGGTCCGCAAACGACAATACCGCGTGGGTCTCAACCTGTTCAACAAGAAGCCAGAGCGTGGCATCGCATACCTGATCTCCCGCGGCTTCCTGGAGAACTCGCCGCGAGGAGTTGCGCGGTTCCTCATCACCAGGAAGGGGTTGAGCAAGCAGATGATCGGAGAGTACCTCGGAAACCTCCAGAATCCCTTCAACATGGCTGTGCTTGAGTGAGTTTGTGTTACCGGCTTTCTTTAATGTTTTTTAATTTTTTGTGGGAGTTAGTGACATATTTGTATATGGAAGGTTAAAAGACTACCATTGACTGTTTTCATGGTTAACAAATATGTCAGAGATATTGATAATTTCTAGTATAATAATTCAATGAATGAAACTACCCCTTACATAAAAATCTTTTCAGGACACAAAAATTGCATTTTATTTTCACTAATTTGCTATAGAATTGTCATGTAGACACCAAAACACTTAAGTAAACAAACAATGTATCAAAATTAGTTCAGCCATCCAAAACTTTCATTACACCCAATCAATCCACATACATGCAGAATTGCTTACTTCATACTAAAATCCCACCCCAATTCTTGGCAGATGCTTCGTGAACGAGCTGGACCTATCAGGCATGGCGGTGGACGTGGCGCTGCGGCGGTACCAGGCGCACTTCCGCCTGCCGGGCGAGGCGCAGAAGATCGAGCGCCTGGTCGAGGCCTTCGCGCGCCGCTACTGCGTCTGCAACCCTGACTTCGTGCAGCGCCTGCGGACACAGGACACGGTAGGTTTATTATTGAGTTAGCAGTTTGTGAGCTAATATAAACTTAGATAGAACTTAGAAACAACAATTCGCTTGAAAAAATTGTAAAGTTGGCTACAGTCAAAGTATGTGAACGAAACTATAGCGCATGAGCAAGACATCAAATGGCTGACCTCAGAGCGGTAAAGTTATTTAGTTATAAGTATTAGTAAGTATTTAGTTAAGTAACTGCCTCGTTGTTCTAGTGGTCGCATAGCCGACTGCTCTGCACGAGGTCTCGGGTTTGATTCCTGGGGCGGGCCGCAATCGCTTTGTGGGTTTTAGAAACTTCCACAAAGCAGCCCGGAGTTGGAATTTGGTGATTGATATACCCGTACGTCGGAGAGCACGTTAATGTCGGTCCTGCGCCTGATCTCTCTCCGGTGGTGTCGGATTGCCGTCCCATCGGGTTATGAGAGTGAAGGAATAGGGAGTGCACCTGTGTCTGCGCAAATGCTTGTGCACTATAATATGTCCTGCGCAGCTGGCTGATCTCCTTATATGAGAACAGCCGCCGTGGCCGATAATCGGCTANGGCAGTATTCGTTTTCTGATACGAAAAATATCAATAATGATCAATAATTCACTTGAAATAACCTTTGCGATTATATTGCAATAATATTTCGCTTAATCTTGACATAAAACATTAAGAATGTGTGATGTTTGTTCGGAGTTTTCACAGCTTTTAGTAAATTGTAAGTTACATTGTTTCGAAATTTAGCAGTCCATTTGGCTATAGTCTAAATCCACTTTATTTGGAAATCCTTTGCATACATTCTTGTCTGGTTTAGATAAGTAAACCCCTAGTTGTTGTGGGCCGCTATGAAATTGTTCCACTGTGTGTTTTAGGTGAATCCAGACTTACCGACGATGTGTCCCAGTATCCAACAATAAGCCAATCTGAGCTGGAGACAGTCCTAAACTATATTCTCTCATGGCCACAAAGGTAAGATAGTTAATGTATTTGTAAACACTCATAAATTTTAACTGTCCCAGCTGTTGGAAAGTGGCAATCAATGTAGGTGACTGTGTGCTTTGTTAGACCTTTCATATTGTGTATTTCCTACGATTGTAAGGTGTACAATAATATGTTATTGCTTGAAGTTACTAGTTCAAAATATTCTTAGTTGCAATACTCAGCTGTTGAATAGTGAAATCTAAGAAGATACAATGTAACCTATCACAATAGGGCAAGTCATTGTATTGGTAAATATAAGAGTGTATTACAACTATTCACACTTTGTTTTAGGCAATGTATGTGTTGCTATCGGGATGTGAAGAACTTTGAACGATTCTATCTTGTAGTTCAGAGTATACTGTGCTTATCTGTGTGCCAACTGAAGCAGCTCAAAGATGAACTGTTAGAAGCAGCTAAAACCGCCCCAGCACCTGCACCGGCTGTGCCACCTGACAATGCACAAGACAAACAGAAACCTGAAGAGGACATTCCCCCCACCACTGAAGACAAGAACAATGATGAGAAGGAATCTCCAGATGAACCAGATGACCCTCCTGCCCCTACAGCTGACGCCACAGAAGACACCAAAAATGCTGAGGCACCTTCTACTTCAACTGAAGACCCTGAACTATGGTCTATGCAGCAAAAGGAAAAGCTCATGCACATTGTGTCCAAAGTGTTTCTCCTCAACTTCCCTCTATACTTAGCCTGCAAGCACTCAGCACTAAGCCGCTTAGATGACCTCTCTGCTCAAGAAATTTCTAATTTAAGTTTATATTGTGACTTGCATGACACTGAGATACCAGCTTACTTGCTGCGAAATGTGAGCTTGTTCTGCAAGTTAGGCGGGGTTTGTGCAATGGCAGCTGTGTTTGATTGTGCCACTCAGGCCACTCTCCCACTGTCTATGGCTCATGCAATAGTGGCTGCAGTTGGTAATCTGAAGCTGTGGCTGAACTTCAGAGCTGTGTCACAACTCTTCATGCCATTGAGGAGCAAGATACTGAAGTACATGTGCACTTTGGAGGACAAGGATCTGAGGGTGCCAGCAGTCAAGTCTATGGCTGGTATGTTAAAATGTTTTATCAATAAACTTTGTCAGGATATAAACTGATTCTTTTCAAGTCTGTTGTTTTAACAGTATCTCAGTGTGATTTGTAATACAACCAATTTCATTTGTATTGATTTCAGTATAGTTTTAATCATTTGTACGAAAAAACTTTCATAGGAATGTTTAGGTTAACTAAATTAACTAAAAATGAAATTCTCATTCCAACAGATTTTATGTGGGGAGCGGCAAAGGAACCTTTGGACGTACCCCTAACATTTGACGGGGATGGGTTAGCACTAGCGTTCAAGTACTTCAACAGCAGTACATTAACGATGCGCCTAGCTGGCGTGGCGCAGATCAACGCACACATAGCTTCGCATAACGAGTTGTGTGCCGGGGAGTCAGCGGCGGACGCGGAGGTGGCTGGACAACAACTGGCGACGTGGCTCACCAATAACAATATCATTGAGCATCTGTTTGGACCTAATTTGCATGTGGAGGTTTGTAGAACAGTGTTGGATACTTTTGAATTCTGGATTCAAGATAAATGGACTAATAGTCCGGTCAAAATAGACATTGAAGGTTACATTAATTCGCACCTTGCTAAAAATTGGCATGAATGTTGGGAGCCCTATTATACATAATTTGTCAATTATCCACATCAATCCGAACTGTGGAAAAAAAGTTATTCTAACTACTAACTAGTCTACTAATTTCACTACCTCACTGGTGGCGCGGAAACGTGTGCGTGCATATTATGAAGAATACAACTTTTTCAACATTTTGCATCGCTGTATCTCCGAAATAATGATTCTTAGGAAAAAAGTGTAAAGACAATTTATATAGATAATTTCATAATAAATAATTTTGTCTTACATATTTTTATTATAAAACTTACCGTTTAGTTGGAAAACTCAAAAAACCGATTTTTGCAACCTTTGACCTTGAATAACTTTTTTTCCACACTTCGGATTGATGTGGATAATTGACAAATTGTGTATAATAGGGCTCCCAACATTCATGCCAATTTTTAGCAAGGTGCGAATTAATGTAACCTTACCCCTATTTTAGATGCTAACTTGACCGGACTATCGGTACTGTTTAGTCTATAATGTCGCTTTAACCCCCAGCGCGGAGAGCCCGGTGTCGCTGCGGCGCGCGGAGTGCGGCGGCGCGGTGGTGCGCGGCGGCTCCATGTCCTCCGTGCAGTCCTCCTCCTCCTCCTCCTCGCAGGAGCACCGCCACCACTACCACCAGCCCTACCAGCCTAGGGCTCCGGTAAGTTGTAGTATCATTTTTTTAATTACATTAATTTGTTAGGTCAACAAATACGTTTTAGTCAAAAACGGTGATTTTTTTGTATTGGATCTTTGCTACTACATGTACTTCCCTAAAATTTGGCCTGCGTGCACTTACATCACGTAAGTTAAGACATAACCAGTTTTGCGAATCACGAGATAAGCCGTTGGCGTCAAAGCTAAAACTGTAGAGAAGTATGCGCGTTTGGTAGCCCCCTGTAACTTAAGTCCCATCGAAAGGTTGATTGATATCTTTAAATATAAAGAACACCATAAAGCCCCAGGAATTGGTATCTTATCAAGGCAAAAATTTTGAATACTTTGCACACAAAATATCCCCTGCACCGTGGACCGCAGCATGTACCCAGTACGTCCCCCCCAGGAGGCGCAGGCGCACGGCGAGGGCTACCTGTCGCGCGCGGGCTACGAGGCGGAGCGCTACGCCGTGTGGAAGCGCCAGGAGCCGCCCGCCTACTGCGACGCGCCGCCCGCCGCCTGCTGCCGCCCGCCCGACCTGCACCAGCACCCGCACCAGCCGCTCAAGGTCCTAGCCTCACCCTGCATTACTTGTACTCATATTGCCCTTAACCGTTTCAAAAGCACGTATCAAAAGTTTCACTCATAACACCTTTGTCAACTACCCATTTTACTAAAAAAAATATCATCATCATGCCTATTGTAATTATTATCAATAATTGCAAATTGAGTTTCCTAAAAATTTTCGTCCTTTTCTGTCATAGCCTTCTTTTATTATCTTCTACACTTCTCCAACAACATACCTTGTCCTTATTTATACCATTTTTCCACTTTCAAACATTTTATATTGCACTAACATAATCAACACTTCTAACCTACTTACATGTACAAAAAATACTAAAAGACCTCAATACAATTTTCAGGTATCCGAAACGGTCCGCAAACGACAATACCGCGTGGGTCTCAACCTGTTCAACAAGAAGCCAGAGCGTGGCATCGCATACCTGATCTCCCGCGGCTTCCTGGAGAACTCGCCGCGAGGAGTTGCGCGGTTCCTCATCACCAGGAAGGGGTTGAGCAAGCAGATGATCGGAGAGTACCTCGGAAACCTCCAGAATCCCTTCAACATGGCTGTGCTTGAGTGAGTTTGTGTTACCGGCTTTCTTTAATGTTTTTTAATTTTTTGTGGGAGTTAGTGACATATTTGTATATGGAAGGTTAAAAGACTACCATTGACTGTTTTCATGGTTAACAAATATGTCAGAGATATTGATAATTTCTAGTATAATAATTCAATGAATGAAACTACCCCTTACATAAAAATCTTTTCAGGACACAAAAATTGCATTTTATTTTCACTAATTTGCTATAGAATTGTCATGTAGACACCAAAACACTTAAGTAAACAAACAATGTATCAAAATTAGTTCAGCCATCCAAAACTTTCATTACACCCAATCAATCCACATACATGCAGAATTGCTTACTTCATACTAAAATCCCACCCCAATTCTTGGCAGATGCTTCGTGAACGAGCTGGACCTATCAGGCATGGCGGTGGACGTGGCGCTGCGGCGGTACCAGGCGCACTTCCGCCTGCCGGGCGAGGCGCAGAAGATCGAGCGCCTGGTCGAGGCCTTCGCGCGCCGCTACTGCGTCTGCAACCCTGACTTCGTGCAGCGCCTGCGGACACAGGACACGGTAGGTTTATTATTGAGTTAGCAGTTTGTGAGCTAATATAAACTTAGATAGAACTTAGAAACAACAATTCGCTTGAAAAAATTGTAAAGTTGGCTACAGTCAAAGTATGTGAACGAAACTATAGCGCATGAGCAAGACATCAAATGGCTGACCTCAGAGCGGTAAAGTTATTTAGTTATAAGTATTAGTAAGTATTTAGTTAAGTAACTGCCTCGTTGTTCTAGTGGTCGCATAGCCGACTGCTCTGCACGAGGTCTCGGGTTTGATTCCTGGGGCGGGCCGCAATCGCTTTGTGGGTTTTAGAAACTTCCACAAAGCAGCCCGGAGTTGGAATTTGGTGATTGATATACCCGTACGTCGGAGAGCACGTTAATGTCGGTCCTGCGCCTGATCTCTCTCCGGTGGTGTCGGATTGCCGTCCCATCGGGTTATGAGAGTGAAGGAATAGGGAGTGCACCTGTGTCTGCGCAAATGCTTGTGCACTATAATATGTCCTGCGCAGCTGGCTGATCTCCTTATATGAGAACAGCCGCCGTGGCCGATAATCGGCTAGGACGCTATTATTATTGAGTTAGCAGTTTGTGAGCTAATATAAACTTAGAAACAACAATTCGCTTGAAAAAATTGTAAAGTTCGCTACAGTCAAAATATGTGAACGAAACTATAGCGCATGAGCAAGACATCAAATGGCTGACCTCAGAGCGGTAAAGTTATTTGACTAGCTGTACTCTGCAAGATGTTATACCATAACATAACATAACATACCATACCATAGAAGCAGAAACATCATTTTCTTTTGTTATATCAAATTTCGCACAGTTTGAACAAATCGAAAGTTTAATTGCAACCTGCACCTATTTTATGGTAAATAAAATGCTTATTTCATATCAATTCATAATTTATGAAATCGTGCGAAGCGGCGCACAAACCTATTTTAACGTAAAGCGAAGTATACTTGATTTAAAATATCATTTTCCCTTCCAGATATTCGTCCTAGCATTCGCAATAATAATGCTGAACACGGATCTGCACACGCCGAACCTGAAGCCCGAAGCCCGTATGTCCCTGGATGACTTCGTTCGAAATCTGCGCGGGATTGACGACTGCGGTGACATCGACCGGGATATGCTGTCCGGGATTTACGACAGAGTCAAGTCCAGCGAGTTTAGACCTGGCAGTGATCATGTTACGCAGGTCAGTTGGGGTTAACTTTGTTTTTTTTTTACATATTTGTAAGAAGAATCGAGATTGGTGGAGGTTCTTGCTCTTTCTTCTCCATAAGACCCTTGAGACCGTTCACTTTTTGACGTTTTGCAAGAACTATAGGTTCTTACAAAATTAAAGTAGCTAGACTAACTAAACTTGGATGTCATAAAAGGCTTGTGTGGAGATAAAAATATGAATTAGCCTAGCCTTTTCCCAACTATTTTGGGGTCGGCTTCCAGTCTAACCGGATGCAGCTGAGAACCAGTGTTTTTACATGGAGCGACTGCCTGCCTGACCTCCACAACCCAGTTACCCGGGCAACCTGCACCCCTTGGTAAGACTGTTTGTTCAGACTTTCTGGCTTCCTGACTACCCGTACGACTCCAAAGCATGTTCAAAATGAACAGCCGGGACCCACTGTTTATCGTGCCTTCCGAAACACGGAGAACTCGTTATTGAAAGATGGTCACCCATCCACGGACCGACCGCGCCAAGCGTTGCTTAACCTTATGATCGATCGATCCGCGCGGCTTTGACTTAGCCACGAGCTCTTCCAAGAGATAAAAATATGAAGTGGTACATAATTTACTTAGAATTTGAAATGCTGTAATAAACTGTTATAAATGTTATAACAAAATATAATATTTAAAATGATGTTAGTAAAATGTTTAGATCGATTCTAGCTGATAAGCATACGAGCAATCATCGGGTGGCTATCGAATCTAAATAGGGAGTAGGGCAGGAAGAAGACCAGTTCTAGTCCAAATGTGTCTAAAAATAACTCCTTCTTCAATCACCAAGACATTACCAGCAATATTCCAATAATATAATCCTCAATATTCCAGGTGATGAAAGTGCAAGCTACCATAGTAGGCAAGAAGCCGCACCTGGCCCTCCCGCACCGGCGCCTGGTCTGCTACTGCCGCCTCTACGAGATACCTGACATACACAAGAAGGAACGTCCGGGCGTGCATCAGAGAGAGGTACTTCGCAATTTTATTTATTAGCTTCGTCCGCACAAAACTTAAAATCCCGTTTTTCCCCGTTCCCGTGGGAATTTTGGGAAATCCTTTCTTAGCCGATACATACGTCATAACACCTATCTGCATGACAAATTTTAGCCCGATTCCTTCAGTGGTTTGGGCTGTGCGTTGATAGGTCACTATGTCAGTCACTCAGTCACTGTAAATTTTAAAGAAAAAAAAAAAGTTCACCTCGTCCATACTTTATAGTTTTTTATATTACTTGAACGCGATAGGAATCTTAGGAACTAGACCGACTTGAAAAATTATTTAAGTGCTAAAAAGCCCATTTATCGAGAAAACCTATAGACTACTTTTTATTCGGGAGCTTACAGTAAGCCTGGTGGTAATAACAATTATCCAAATATAGACCTTAAGCACTTCTCTTTAGATATACTTTTCATTGACCCTACAAACAAAGTTACCTGTAATCTGATACAATATTAATATTTGTCCAGGTGTTCCTATTCAATGACCTGCTGGTGATCACGAAGATCTTCAGCAAGAAGAAGTCGTCGGTGACGTACACGTTCCGGCAGTCGTTCCCGCTGTGCGGCATGCTCGTCAACTTGTTCTCTGTGCCACGTTAGTATTGTATTATTTAGTTATTATTTTATGTAATTTGATAGATCATTTCTTTATTATTAAACTATAGTGCTGAGCAGATATAGTGCAGATTTTGCTATATACATTACGATCTTTTTTTTTTGCTAGTCTATACTGTCCCACCGCTAGGCAAAGGCCTCCCCATCTAGTTTCCACACCTCTCGGTCTTTCGCGCGTTCCCAACAGTCTCGGTTGTAGGCGTCCCGATCGTCTCGCTATCTCTTCCGGGGTCTACCCCGCTTTCGGTAGCCGTCTTGGGGTATCCACTGGGTGACAACATTTGCCCATCTGTCTGGATGCATTTCATTACGATCTTGCCACTATTTATTCGTTAAATAAAACAATTTAGTTCTTTATAAATAAATTGACCATCATCTGCCTAGCCTTTTCCCAATCCGTCATCTATGTTGGGGTCGGCTTCCAGTTTAATCGGATGCAGTTGAGAACCTGTGTATTACATGAAGCTCTTGCCTATCTGATCTCCACAACCCTGTTACCCGGGTAATCCGATACCCTATGGTAAAATGTGATGTTGCCTTGTCCACAAAGAATCTTAAGATGTGGTTTGCACATAAAAAAATATAAGTTATACTAGCCTAGCCATACTCAAACCTTTTAAATACAGGTCATTATTTATTTTTAATTTATCTATTGCAGACTACCCATTCGGCATCCGCCTGTCCCGCCGCGTGGACGGGCGGCGGCTGGCGACGTTCAACGCGCGCAACGAGCACGACCGCTGCAAGTTCGCGGAGGATCTGCGCGAGAGCATCGCCGAGATGGACGACATGGAGGCCATGCGCATCGAGGGCGAGCTCAACCGCGGGAAGGGCCGCGCCCAGGGGGGGGCTGCCAGGAATGGTGAGTATTGATGTGTCTGCGCGAGAGCATCGCCGAGATGGACGACATGGAGGCCATGCGCATCGAGGGCGAGCTCAACCGCGGGAAGGGCCGCGCCCAGGGGGGGGCTGCCAGGAATGGTGAGTATTGATGTGTCTGCGCGAGAGCATCGCCGAGATGGACGACATGGAGGCCATGCGCATCGAGGGCGAGCTCAACCGCGGGAAGGGCCGCGCCCAGGGGGGGGCTGCCAGGAATGGTGAGTATTGATGTGTCTGCGCGAGAGCATCGCCGAGATGGACGACATGGAGGCCATGCGCATCGAGGGCGAGCTCAACCGCGGGAAGGGCCGCGCCCAGGGGGGGGCTGCCAGGAATGGTGAGTATTGATGTGTCTGCGCGAGAGCATCGCCGAGATGGACGACATGGAGGCCATGCGCATCGAGGGCGAGCTCAACCGCGGGAAGGGCCGCGCCCAGGGGGGGGCTGCCAGGAATGGTGAGTATTGATGTGTCTGCGCGAGAGCATCGCCGAGATGGACGACATGGAGGCCATGCGCATCGAGGGCGAGCTCAACCGCGGGAAGGGCCGCGCCCAGGGGGGGGCTGCCAGGAATGGTGAGTATTGATGTGTCTGCGCGAGAGCATCGCCGAGATGGACGACATGGAGGCCATGCGCATCGAGGGCGAGCTCAACCGCGGGAAGGGCCGCGCCCAGGGGGGGGCTGCCAGGAATGGTGAGTATTGATGTGTCTGCGCGAGAGCATCGCCGAGATGGACGACATGGAGGCCATGCGCATCGAGGGCGAGCTCAACCGCGGGAAGGGCCGCGCCCAGGGGGGGGCTGCCAGGAATGGTGAGTATTGATGTGTCTGCGCGAGAGCATCGCCGAGATGGACGACATGGAGGCCATGCGCATCGAGGGCGAGCTCAACCGCGGGAAGGGCCGCGCCCAGGGGGGGGCTGCCAGGAATGGTGAGTATTGATGTGTCTGCGCGAGAGCATCGCCGAGATGGACGACATGGAGGCCATGCGCATCGAGGGCGAGCTCAACCGCGGGAAGGGCCGCGCCCAGGGGGGGGCTGCCAGGAATGGTGAGTATTGATGTGTCTGCGCGAGAGCATCGCCGAGATGGACGACATGGAGGCCATGCGCATCGAGGGCGAGCTCAACCGCGGGAAGGGCCGCGCCCAGGGGGGGGCTGCCAGGAATGGTGAGTATTGATGTGTCTGCGCGAGAGCATCGCCGAGATGGACGACATGGAGGCCATGCGCATCGAGGGCGAGCTCAACCGCGGGAAGGGCCGCGCCCAGGGGGGGGCTGCCAGGAATGGTGAGTATTGATGTGTCTGCGCGAGAGCATCGCCGAGATGGACGACATGGAGGCCATGCGCATCGAGGGCGAGCTCAACCGCGGGAAGGGCCGCGCCCAGGGGGGGGCTGCCAGGAATGGTGAGTATTGATGTGTCTGCGCGAGAGCATCGCCGAGATGGACGACATGGAGGCCATGCGCATCGAGGGCGAGCTCAACCGCGGGAAGGGCCGCGCCCAGGGGGGGGCTGCCAGGAATGGTGAGTATTGATGTGTCTGCGCGAGAGCATCGCCGAGATGGACGACATGGAGGCCATGCGCATCGAGGGCGAGCTCAACCGCGGGAAGGGCCGCGCCCAGGGGGGGGCTGCCAGGAATGGTGAGTATTGATGTGTCTGCGCGAGAGCATCGCCGAGATGGACGACATGGAGGCCATGCGCATCGAGGGCGAGCTCAACCGCGGGAAGGGCCGCGCCCAGGGGGGGGCTGCCAGGAATGGTGAGTATTGATGTGTCTGCGCGAGAGCATCGCCGAGATGGACGACATGGAGGCCATGCAGTACTGCGCTAGGAATGGTGCGTAGTGCTGTGACTGTTTGAAAATTTGTCTTACTAGGTTCCATTTGCATCTTGAGGACACTACTTCCCACACGGATAAAAAATGGACTGTCGGCATGTCGGCCAGTTTCACAGTTTCCATACAGAGTATCTACCTAACGGATCATGATATAGAAAAATAATCAAAATAAAACTACTGCACTATCTAATCTGGCCAAAGTCATCATCATCCGAGCGTTGTCCCGCAAACCATTCGGGCCCGGGGTCCGCTTTCTCCTCCACTTCGCACGATCTTCGACATCCCTGGTGGTTACTCCGATCTGGCCAAAGTCAAACCATTTATTTCATTTAGGCCTTTACAAGCACTTATGAATGTCAAAAAAATGTAACTTAAGTTGATTCTAATTGCCCTATGTGTTATTCTGATTATACGCTATATACTACCAAATTACATCAACATCCGTCCAGTAGTTATGCGTTAAAGAGTAACGTACATTCGTACATACACTCTTGGAAACTTTAAATATGATCTTTGTCAACAGTAATGGAGAACCGAGACAGTGGCGTGGCTGACGTGGAAATCGATCACCAACAGTGCATGGATCACGTGCATATGCACGGGTAAGTAAAAAATACTGTATTATCCGGATAAAAAGTAGCATATGTTGTTCCTCAGGGTCTAATCTATCTCTGTACCAAATTTCTTCAAAATCGGCTCACTGGTTTAGGCGTGAAAGCGTGACATACAGACAGAGTTACTTTCGCATTTATAATATTAGTAGGGATTTACGTAAATTAGCAAATTAGTTGGTATTTTATGAAAATTTTGACGCAAGTATTTCAGTTTTTTTTTCTAAACCTTGTAAAATTAACTTATGCGGAATCGTTATATTGGTGACTAGCTTCTGCCATAGGTTTCGCCCGCGCGATGCTTAAAATGATGCCTACGTCATACAATCTACCTGCATGCCAAATTTCAGCCCGATTCCTCTAGTAGTTTGGGCTGTGTGTTGATAGATCACTATGTCAGTCAGTCGCCTTTGATTTTTATATGTTTAGATATTTTATATATGGATTATGTATACTTATATGTTCATGTATGTGCCCGTTTCAGCGTGGTGGTGCCGCCGCCGCCGCTGTGCCCGGCGCCGGCCGCGCCGCGGTCGCACAACCCGCCGCCCACCAGCATCATCAAGCGCAATGTGCTCTCCAACTCCTTGGTCGACATCAACGATCCTGGTGATTATATACTTTACTAGCTCCTTCTGTACCCGGACAAAATATAGCCTACTAGCTTCCGCCAGCGACTTCGCCCGCTTCCCGAGGGAACTATTTCCCGTACCCGTAAAAAGTAAAGTAACCCGTAAAAAGTAGCCTATAGCCTTCCTCGATAAATGGGCTATCAAACACTGAAAGAATTTTTGAAATCCGACTAGTAGTTCCTGAGATTAGCGCGTTCAAACAAACAAACAAAAAAACTCTTCAGCTTTATAATATTAGTATAGATGTTACTCGAGAATGAAAATTCACACATCCGAAAATCATCAATAACGTGTCACGTAACTACGACCACAGTGAGTAATTGTTGAAAATTGCCCATCATTATTGACTCGTAAATAATTGAACTCTTGGCAATTGGTAAATGACCCTTTTCATTCCCCCGTTCCATTTGGTGGACACCCTGTGTATACTTCGTGTAGATAGATAGAATATTCTTTATTGTACACTAATAGTATAACATAGACAGAAGAATTCAAACAAATGTGCGTGAGTACAATAGGCTACTATACTATTCGTGTACTACTACTTCGATAACTCTTTGCGCTGGATTGACTTCTTAGCGCTTCCTTCATTGTGTAGATGGCGGTGTAGTACGTATGCCATTCAGTTTTATGTTAATTCAATATAGGTACAGTCAACTCCAAAAGTCGCTATACATATCCAAAGTGCCAAAACTGCTACACAACGTACGCTCCATAAGTTGGTATACAACATACACGCCAAAACTAGCTATACATTCTAAAAGTTCAAAAGTAGCTAAACACTCAACTGCCAAAATTAGCTGCACAACCAAACCGCCATAACTCGCTACACACCCAAGGCGCCAGAAGTCGCTACACAACCAAAACGCCTAAAGTAGATAAACAACAATAAATCGAAATGTGTTGATGCCAGGAGATTAGAGAGCATATTTTTTTTATTCCTACAGACGAGGAAAGGTATGTAAGTTCAAAGTATGAAACTATAAAAATGTATTTTAATTTTACGAGAGCAATTTGAAAAAGGTGATATTTTATTTGTTGAAATATTTTAAAGATTTTACTGTCACATAAGTGGGCAAGGTCTAAAACCATTTTTACCGTCCGAATCGTTTAAATTGATCCACTCATTTCGAAGATAATTGAGATATTTTATTCTGTAAACTTCTAATTACTTAAGGTTGAGGAAACCGGTTTTGTTTTGAGTTGTGGTGATCATGGACAGCTTTCAGTTTCTGTAATCGATAACTAAATTAGTTTTTAATTGCCGCAAACAGCAACTGATATAAATAATAAGCGATTTTTAAAGTTGCTGGTTTCCTCAACCGGCATTCGCAACGCGTTTGGTGGGAAATTTCCACCATCTCCCTGTACACAGCAATGTTACTGTTGCTATAAAATTGTCATAATGTAGCGGCAATAGTAA
>NWSH02000162.1:3014139-3036935 GCA_002382865.2 Heliothis virescens | reverse complement strand
CACTTATGTGACAGTAAAATCTTTAAAATGTTTCAAGAAATAAAATATCACCTTTTTCAAATTGCTCTCGTAATATCAAAATATATTTTTATAGTTTCATACTTTGAACTTACATACCTTTCCTCGTCTGTAGGAACTGAGAACTAAAAAAAATATGCTCTTTAATCTCTTGGCATCAACACATTTCGATTTATTGTGTTTTATCTACTTTAGGCGTTTTGGTTCTGTGTAGCGACTTTCTGGGCCGTATGGGTTGTAGCGAGTTATGTTGTGCAGCTAATTTTGGCAGTTGAGTGTTTAGCTACTTTTGAACTTTTAGAATGTATAGCTAGTTTTGGAGTGTATGTTGTATACCAACTTATGGAGCGTACGTTGTGTAGTAGTTTTGGCACTTTGGATATGTATAGCGACTTTTCGAGTTGACTGTACTATTGGTTGAGTTAACAAAAATGACTGAAGCAATGTATGTCTCGACTAGTGAGCAATTACTCGCAGATTTATAACCCTATATTTTATAATAATTACAGTGGCATTAGCAGCAGAACGGCTGCAGCGCCGCGGGTCAGTGGGGTCGCTGGACAGCGGCATGTCTGTCTCCTTCCAGCAGGGCTCCCGCACCGCGCTGCATGCCACCTCACCTCGCCATCCTAACGACCAGCGATCTCCTGGTAAATATGTGTCCTTTCCCCGAGTCTAAGGTCCAATTTTTGCGGAATCGGTTCCGCTCTTGAGTTCATTCTTGAGTTGTTAAGTAGTGTAAAACACGACTTTCAAAATTTTAACAATCGAAAACTTATCTTGCACTATTGTGATAACGTTGAAAATCTGTTAAAGATATTTGACAGATAGAGGTAGGTTGATGTGCTGGCGAAATATTAAAATTTCTTTAACGTGTCATTTATTTTTTCCAGGTCGGCTGTTCAGCGGCATCACCGGCATTAGCGGCATATTCCCCGGACGAATCCGCAAATTAAGCGCGTCCGGCATCCCGGACAACAAGCACGGACAAGTCGGCAAGAGCACCGAGGTCTAAACACCACAAACCAACGGTACACATCGTTATATTTTCAAATTTTAAACTACGAGCTACGAATTCTCCATCCTGATTGGTCGAATTCAACGCCGAATTTACACGAACGCGTTCGGGAAATTCCGTTCCACTTCAAATGCGAGCAAAATGGTATGCGAAGCGAGGTGATTGTGGAATTTCTAAAATGTAATAAGTTGATTAATTAAATGGTCGGGTACCTCATTTTTAAGTGCCATCTTAATTTTCGAAGCACACTTTTTAGGTATGGGATGTCAATCTTCGTACAAACTGATAATTATGTTTATAGCTGATATGATTTTATCTTGTAGTGATATTCACAAATGATATTATGCTAATAGAAAGCTTACATAATGTAAGCCGAGTTTGGTGAGCGTCCTAGTTTTAATTAAATGATGGTCGTCTTCTGAAACTATAGAAATTAATTAGTTTCCTCGAAGATCATAAATACGTATGTATACGTAATTTTAGCGTAAAGTCTTTTGTGAATATTGGAACGACTCGCGCTTTGCCGAATAAGGCATACTGAGCATTATGATTTTTACGACTGTAAAAGTATCTATCAATGACTACAATTTTCGTCCTTAACATGTTTTGACAAAGATTTGACACGTGACATTAATGGCTGAATGTCACGTCTAAGCTACTTCTGACATTTTGTATCTGTGGTTCTCAGGGTAGGTTACGGTTGAAAGGCATTTTTGGTGGTTTTGGATTACATTTTAATACAAAAGTGCCAACGTATGGTACTCGAATTTATTAATATAACAATGACACATTTGACTTTGACACGAAAAAAACAAAATACTATGACATTGAAGAAATTCGTTAAATACAATGGCTACATAATATATTTGTTTCTCAGTAGCCAGAATACATTAAAGTAGAATTTAGAATATTTTTCTTCAAAAATAAAAAAAAATATTAGTAGATTGTTGAAAAAATTAGATGAATGAATGACATTTATTTTCATATAGACGTTAGTAGAAAAATCAAGGACTTACGTAATTACTGAAAAGATAATAATCCTCATTTGTAATAAAAAGAGGTGGTATAACGAAAATTAAAGGCTATTCGTATGAATCGAAGATAACTTGGGTCCACATTTTGGATGTAGGAATATTTCTTAGATGTTGGATGAAGACACTCGCTATTCCTGTACATAACTAATAAATAATAATTACCAAATCATTAAAAGATAATACTTTCTAGTATTAGTTTTTGTTTGAGAATATTATTTTTTAAATGGACGATTTTTTAAACATTTTGAATGTTGGCAATATAAATCCAAATATGATTTTGTATCTGGCAACATCTTATTAGTTGGATGTAGTTTTGTTAGTCCAAATAAATATTAAATACAGGAATAGTCAAGTGTTTATGTACCTAGCTAGAGTAAATGTGGAATTATTGGAAGGTTTACCGAGAGAAAGTATGATAAGACAGTTTATTCAATTTTAATAAATTGCGTCAAATCAATATTTAGCTTCTTAGATTCACATTTTAAACTAATTTTCATCACATGTTACCAACCGAAAAGTATTATAAAGATTTCTTTAATAATAATATAAAAGAAAATTTATCTTAGAATTCACGATATTTTCTTTAGAATTTGTACATACGTTTGGAATAGAGGATACAATAGAGATTTTTAAAGTACACAAATATTATTCATTTCAGCACATGAGCAATACTTACATAGACATCACAGTTAAAAAAATATATTTATAATAAAAATACGAATTTATTCTCTATTGTTGATGAATTTTATTAGATTAGGTGATTTGAGGAATTTTAAAATAGGCTAGTACCTTTTTCTCCTGGAACGGTTAAAAGAGAGGGCGGCTAGTCGCCGAAATTGGTGCATTTTCGATTGTGTCCATAAAAAAAATCTATCAAAAACTATATAATAATTAAGAAATTAACCTATATCTTCCAAAAATATGTACGATTTTCTGTATTCGACTACATTTAAAGGCTGCTTTTATTTATTTTTAATTGTACGAGTGGTTTTTATAATATGTATTAATGTATTTACCTAACGTTACCGATTTGACTTTTCCTTGGATTTTACCGTAACTTGTAACTAAATAGTAATAAGGGTGTAATGTATTGTGGACGGCCGGCCTCTTGCGCTTGCGCAGGATTGTATGACAGATGGCTGTTAGAAATGCTTAAATGGAAATTTAGATAGAATAACATGTTTTTGAAAGGTATTCATGATAAATTATGACTACAGAATTTTGGATTTGGAATACCTAAAGTAAACGCTGCAATTCTGTCAGACGTTGTTATATCTTGAAATGCAGTCTAAAGATATTAAAAACAATGTAAATTTGATCGCTATCTAACACCTTAAAGGTATCTCCAATCATTTTCAAATATATTCTCTCAGTTCAAAATTGTCCTAGGCCGGCCATATTGAAAAAAAAATGTTGACTAATCTAAAGTAGCTACTGTTGACTTTGTACCGGTTATATAGGCATGTTGTTTCTACTGTTTGATACGAGGGTAGATAGAGAAAATAAAACGATGTAAGAGGGGGTATTATGGGATATAAAGGGACTTCCGTTCTTTGATAAGTCTTTAAAATGTCCAAATTGTGGTTAAAATTAATACTGATGTTGCAATTGAAGAATATTATACAAAAATGTACGAATGTGTTGACATCAATATTAAGTTTAATGCACTTTATATCAAGAATTAAGCTGTCCAATATGTTTGATTGTGAATCTCTAAAATCATCTTAATTAATGTGTTTGTTTGTCATTAAAATTTCGTACATACAGTCGGACACATTTTATAAAATTAATTTTGATTTTTTCCTTATGAATTTTTCGAGATAATGTTCGAAAATTTTCTAATCATTTGTGTACACGACTGTACCATTAACTGTCTAAACATCTTTCCTAGTTCTTAAAAAAAATGTAATGCATGACAAATTGAAAGGAATTGATGTAAAAACGTTTCTTCGTTGGATTTTTATCCTAATGTGTATTGTAATAACGATCTTTTTCGATTTAAATATAAATTATCCCATAAAGTTTCGTCAAGAGACTCGAATGTAATGTTTGTAAGCGTATTTCAAGCGAAATACGACTTTATTTTAATAGGGATACGGTATGGTTTTGTGGTGATGTGGTGTATTTCTTAGACTTAATAAACAATTTGCAATATATACTCTCCAATTCTTGATGCCAATTTAACTCAGACTATGACTTTATGCCATATATTTACTGTCTATTAAATCATGTTAAAATAATAATTCTGAGCTTTTACGTAATAATTATTTTAAGTATTATATTATACAATTTTATTGCTACTACTTCGCACAGCCGGATAAAAACTACCTTATAGCCTTTCTTTTATAAAGGCTATCAGACACTGAAGTAATTTGAAATCAGTCCAGTAGCAAGTAAACAAACAAACTTTCCAGCTTTATAATGTAAGTTTAGATAACTAAAGCCATATTATCTCCTGAAATACACCACAGAGTTTGTGTGAAAAGATAAAAATGTTCGAAATGCTTCTGTAGATTTCGCTTGACGCCAAAGATGTTATAAATTCTTGTGTTCAATCTCAATGAACGTTATTTTAAAACGATATCTTCATATTGTTTGTAATTACAATATATTTCGAGTTAAACGCCTCACTATGAATATATTTCTAAGCGGGCAGTGTAGTTTTATTCATAAAAAATATAATTTATTGTAACATTTACGATATTTCATTACCATTAATATATTTTCAGTGATCTACATTTAAATTAATTCAATCTCACTTGATATTAATTGCTAAATATGTAAACATCACTTTTAAATATAATTTGTGAATAAAACTATACAGAATTATAATAAGTTGTAATAGATTTAAGAGGTTTTCAGTTCTGTAACATACACTTACTAACTTATTTCTATGTATGTATATTGAAGAGTTCTTGCTAATATATATCCTTTAGTTGAAAGTTGTTAAAAAACTTAGATTTTAAGCAATAACGCGTCAGCGTCTACATGTTGTATCATATTAAAGTTGTTGAGAGTTGCTATCACTAAGTCACTTAATAATAGTTTTATTTAAAACATAAAACGATGAGAATGTATTTATTTATTAAATATGAATTAACATTCATGAGTAATTTGATGTTTTATTTCACTTTACAGCCCTTGTTCAATCTGGAGTGTTTACCCTGTTACACAAATTAAGTAATTGTAGCTGTTATTTTTTTAATTATTGGGCGTTGCCATTTTAAGACATTAACCAAGAAACTAGGAGTTAAAAATCAAAGGACTGGACTTTTAAATGAGTCTACAATACACCTTAAATAATTCTTTGAGGCACAATTTTTGACACTGCAATGTTAGGTGACGTGGAAACAACGTTTTTAATCTGGTATTTTGAATTATTTTGGTGTCTATGTTAACGGAAATGTATGTAATCCGTCATTGTATACAAATCCTAGGAAATGTATGTAATTCCTAAAATAGCCCGGAAATGTGTGAAATAAATTATATTTGACACATTTCCTAGGAAATCTATACATTTCCTAAATAGCAATCGGAAATGTGATTTTTGACGCTTTAATTAGTAAGATAATATGAAAATATTATATGGCACTCATTTAACGGGGCAGTTGTGATTAGCAGTTACGTGTGGGCAGTAACAAATCGGAATTTGTTGGTAAGAAATCTCATTCTAAGCAATTCTATAAACAATGAGGTAATAAAATGCAAGCAAGCAGGCAACATGCAATCAAGCATGCATCATGCAGCAGGCATGATTTCTGTCATGGCTCCGGCGCTGCGGAGCTCCGGCGGTCCCACGCGAGTTTATCGTCGCAGATAGCTTTAACGCTCACCACCTTAGCTTCGGCTTGCTGGCCGGCTGAGCCGGCCAGCCTCAGCCGCGGTGGCGAGTGTTACAACCACCTGCTCCTCACCTCGCGGCCCACCTCGCCCCTCCACGCCTACACGATTTTGAATTACACTCTAGGGGTAGGGCAGCAGGACTACGTGGAGTCGAATTTACAGCGATTCGTTTTTGCCATTAAAGCCTAGTTTATGACAAACTTTTTATTAAAGAAAGCCTTCTTTTTATACATTTCCTAATACGATATAGGAATTATATACAATTCCTAGGAAATGTATACATCTCCCAGGATATGTATCTATTAAATAATTTTTAAAACAATATTTTATACATTTCCTAAATAGCTTCGGAATTGTATACATTTCCTAGGAGTTGTATGCAATTCCTAGATTTTATACATTTCCGTTAACATATATATATAAAAATCATGATTGAATTTTCCTAAGTAGGTTGTTACGTAGATAATTGACCATCCAAGGTTAGAACACCAAGTACAGGAGAACTTTATGAACAAGCTGAATCCAAATAAGTTTTTTTATTATGTGTTTATCATACACGTAAATGTATAAATAAAAAAATACATATTATAGCCGGAAAAATGGTATATAAAGTATTCCTTTAAGAAAACATATCAACGTCACACTCAAAGCAGCAAATGTTTGTAACAATTTTTTTTTTACTTTCTAAGTAGGTAGTCACGTTAAGTGTGTACAGACGACAGCAGGTCAACGTACGTCTATATGTACATAATTTCTAATACTTCAATCAGTTGAAAACATACTCATATTCAGCCTTTTTATCGTCCACCTGGGCAAGGCCTCCTCTCACACAGAGAAGGATTGAACGTCAATCTGCAACTTAAAAAAATTATCAAAATACTTGAAATCAATTCTCCCATCACACCATCGGAATGTATAAGTTTAAAAGCCGCAGTGGATCTAACAACGACACAACAGCACTTGTAGGGAATCGCCCTTAAGCCGTGCTTAGCGTCGGAACGAACCTGCGACCCTATACGTAGCTATGTAATAGTAAACGTCATGACTTTTCTAGTCAGGTCGAGTGAAATCTGTGGAGTGGGTAGTGACGGTTTGGTTAATATTTTTTCGGTGTTAATTTCTGTTTTTTTTTCTTAATTATTATTAAACTATGCCATGTTTCTATAAATTGGCCATGGCTATAGTAGGTAAAGGAGGAGAGTAACATCATCCGCCTAGCAAACTATGTTGGGGTCTTAAAAACTTCATTCTATCTTAACCTAGCTTAGTGGTCTGAAATTATTGTGTCACTGATATGTAACTGTGTAGATGCACACCGTTTATACTAGGTAACGCATAATGCCTGTTAAATTATAATTAATTAAAAAGTATTAAGAGAATTAATTTTAAAAAATTGTAAAAACTTATTTTCATCAAGCATTTACTTTTATACATCAGCACACTTCATAATATTAACCCCCAAAATTATAAAAAAAACATCATCCACTCTACGTATTTCCGTATTCCGTATAGCTAAGCTGTTTCCCTGGTCGGTCAGTTCAGTGCGAGTGACCACGTGACAATAGATACAGCCTTCAGCGGTATACGACTTTCACGATAAATTCAATTAAAATATAACTCCATGTGTCGATGAAAATTTGGAGTTTTCTTGAAGGTAAGTTTTTTTTCAAATTAATTTAATTAGATTTTTTTTTCCAACTTTTTTACATGTTTTTGAGTAAGTGAATTAATATGTAAGTAGATATCAAAAATGTGTTATTGCAAAAAAAAACCTACAAAATAAGTATTTATTGGTACCCAATTAACAATTAACAAAAACAAAAGAAGAATTCATATTTTTTATAAACTTTTCTGTAATCTATGGTAGGGATTAATTTTCCAATTTTTAGTTATAATTTACAAAATATGTCAATGTAGGTAATTTTATTCTCTAGATAAAAAAATATTTTTAGAATATTGAGTCATCATTCCTAGAAAGATTATTATATCCTGTGTAGATTAATCACTATCCACCACCCACTATTAGAACCAATACCTGCTCACTTTTGTTATTTCAAGATAATCATACATACATATTTACTATAGTTTTTATTTTCTAAATAATTAGACTTGAATTGTGGACGATAATATTGCCAAAAAGTGTGATTCATTGCACAGTTAAGTAGGTAGATATTTTATTTTTATTTAAATAAAATCAATTGCAATTCAAAGTTTTTTTGAACAAATTATTTTTTGTGGGATAAATTAGTAAAAAAACTTCTACACTCAAGTAGAAGCTTTTTCTACAACCTTTAAATTCTTGGTAATGTATGTAAATCAAAAATGTATTTTTGATCAGAAAATCCTCCATCTGACTTTAAAGCATGTGATATCGTTTGTGTCCAATTTCCCGATTCATTTATTTATTATTGTTCACTTTACTCAATACCGTTAATCACAGCACCTTTTTTAGTAAAATTGCAATTCTTTATTTATCCCAACATAACACAAAAACACTCAAAATTTGAAATATCTCACTCAGAATTTTATTGACCACAAAACTTCCTAAATTCACCACACAACGTCACAATTCACAAACATTTCCGAACGCACCTCCCGCCAATTTCGCTGTCAAAAGTTCAAACTTTTCGGCGGCAATGGCGTGGCCCACGATACGAACTAAACCGCCTCGTTGCAACCATTCAATGGGAATACAACACAAATTATACTCATTTAGTGGTAATTTAATAAACTTAACTAAATTATAGGCATTTAATTCAATTTAAGTGAGTCGCCGTCACTGACAGGAGGTCATCCACCCCAGTGTTATGTTACGGGGAGGTTATTAATGCGAGAATAATGATTTTCTTGGAACGCATTTTAATATGAACGTTACTTTTTAAACATGCACTATTTTTGGGATTTGGATCGCTTTACACTAGATTGTATCTTATTGTAATTGGGTTATCATTATTTTCGTATGGTAACTGTAAAGTTGTAATAGATCATTAATTAAAATTGAGGGGGCCAGGTTCTTATTGTTTTACATCTCTGTCTGGTGTTTAGAGTTTTGTTAGGTATCAGTCGAAACCTTAGGCAAGAGAGAAACGTAATGAGAGATCGGGTTACAGGTTCACTATTATTCAGAAGTTACATTGATTCCTGCCAATTTTGCGAGCCCGAATTTTCTCCTCTAAGGCCTTGAGAGACACTCACGCAACCAAAACATTTTGGGATCTATCTTCAGCTATTGACTAATTTAAAAAAATGTTGAAGGAAATATCTACCCAAGGAGGCATGATTGTTAGTAAAAGCCTGGATGTCTAAACCCACAAGACAGACAAGAAATTAATTTATCGAATTCTTCAATAAAAACTACATATGAATATGCATTTGCAATATTTCACCTGCGCCAAAATTTATTAAAACTAACACCGAGCTTATTAATTCGCACCTCCTGTTTTCGATGGTTTATCAATAGTTAAGTTTGCTTAATTGATTTTCATATCATTGAGTATGTTCATTAATTGCTTTTCTTAATTAAGATGGAGGAATCCTTGGACGGTCGCGACGGTGGCGCGGGGGCCAGCGGTTTCGACTCGGCAGCCATTTTGAATGATGATGTGTCACCCACCACGAGTTTCTGCTATAATATACCCAATTTGTTTAATAGGTAAGTTTACGGGTACCAGCTTAGGATACATAAGTATAACTTGCTTATGATAATTAAACAATTACGAGAGTTTAACTCTTATTTGCAATGCTTAATCAATGACTTGATGTCGCCCACGGTTTTAGCCGCGTCCCGAAGAAATTACTCACCGAATCCGAAACTCGGTCTAGTGGTCGCATAGCGCGACTGCCGTGCCACGGGTCTCGGGTTCGATTCCCGGGCCGGGCCGAAATCGCTTTGTGGGTTTTAGAAGCTTTCACAAAAGCAGCCTGGAGCTTGGAAGTTGGCGGTGTTACACCCCCGTGCCTGGGAGGGCACGTAAAGCCGTCGTCCTCGATTGTTACCTACTCAGTAGCAGTCGTAGTTATAATTCCACGTTAGAGGCCGTCAGGCGGATTTGAGAAAACTCTGACACTAGGGCTTGTCAGGTGATTAAACCTGCAGCTCACTCGATAAGAAGAAGAAGAAGACCGAATCCGAATAAAAAATGAGTTATTCTAATACGGTATGATAATACCAAGCTATATTAGAATCCGTTAGTTCAGTAATTTTTACGTGGTAGTGTGGAAGAGTAGCAAACACCAACTTTTACGTGAGAATCACTCCTCATATCTGGATGAAAACTACTTAGCCTGTACCCTCCTTCAATAAACGGACTATCAAACACTGAAATTATTTTCAAATCGAACCAGTTAGTTTCCGAAATTAGCCCTTTCAAACAAGCACACTCTTCATCTTTACAATATTACCGAGTATGTTTTATTTTTATAGTCATAATAACCTACAAAGCTCAACAACAAGCAAGCTCAAGTTTCATGCAACTCACGCTACGCGTATTTGTCTAATACATTACGATGTGACTTTTTTCACCTTTTGTCTTCATACCCTTGACTCTAAATTGGTCTTTCAGCAGTATTTTATCGCAAAATACCTTGAACTTGGCTTGCTGCCATGTTTTTTCTATGCCCTTAGCTATTACATGCAAAGGCAAGACATACCGAATTACACAATGTTTTTCTTACTCGTAAAGATTCTCCAAGTTTTCGAATAAGACTGGAATTTCAATATTTATGTTCATTGATTTTTTTAAAGTTGAATTTTAATATCTTTATCTTTGTTTAAAGATCTATTAGATTAGATATTTTTTCAATGTAGAGATTTTGTGATTTTAGCTTTTCCACAGTTTGGAAATGTTCCTTTACCTATCCAATTCTAGATAGTTTAAAAATATTAGTCAAGTGTATAAAGTACTTTTTTACGTAATATAGAGCTGAAGAGATTGTTTGTTTGAATGTGCCAATCTCACGAACTACTGGTCTGATTTGACAAATTCATTCAGTGTTGGATAGCATAGTTATTTTTTCCTCAAATGTGACCTTTATGAACTATTTTCCCCGTGATTTCCAGCCTAGGTCCCGGCTCAGTATTATGCGAGCGCGCTGACACGGAACCCAGTGAGACCTATACTCCATCTGCAGAACCCTCTGACGAGACTGCTGAGCATCAACAGTTTGAAGATGATGAGGAGTACTCACCGAAATCAAGTAAGGATCTCTACTCATCTGTACTGATCTTCTAATACATAGAACTCAAAGGTGACATAATGACTGACATAGTGATCTATCAACGCGCAGTCCAAACCAGTGATCGAGCTGAAATTTGGCATGCAGGTTTGAAGTAGGGATCCGCTAAGAAAGTATTTCCCGTAATTTCTACGGGAACGAGAACAAATGGGATTTGAAGTTTTGCGCGGGCGAAGCCGCTGGCAGAAGCTAGTATAATAATAAATGGAATTTTTGTTGGTTATGAAGCTGGACTATCTCCGAGTTACGTAGATATATTCTTATCGTTTTATTTTCGTCTTTAATGATGTGGCCTTTTTATGAAACTGCAAGAAATAAATGAACTTCAGTATCTGATAGTGCGTTTCCAAATAGGTAATCTATATCTATACGTATAATAAATCTGTAGAGAGGTCAATTCTGTACATGAAATATATTTCCAAAATAACTATCAGGGGGTGATTAAGGATCGATACTGATGCCAAAAATGCAATCAGTAGAATTTTTGTCTGTCTGTCTGTCTGTATAACCGTTATAGAAACAAAAACTGCTAGACGGATTTTAACGAAACTTGGTACAATTATTACTCATACTCCTGAGCAGGTTATAGGATACTTTTCATCACGCTACAATCAATAGGAGCCGAGCAGTGAAGGGAAATGTTGAGAAAACGGGAGAAATTTTGACGACCCGTTATCGCTGGCATAAGCGACATGATCCGCGAACGAAGTCGCTGGCAGAAGCTGGTTTAAAATAAATTTAAAGAAAACAAAAGTAAAGGCAATTTTCGTATATTTTCGATTCATCTACAAATTAACTTCTCAGTATTTTGTGGTCAATTATACACTCACTGGAATTAATTATTACTATTTTTTTTATTCACATTGCAAATACAAGAGTAAATAAACCAAAAGGTTTTGTTTGTACGAAACTATTCATTCCTAGAACTGGCTATTTGCTTTTGGACAAACGGGCGTAAAAAATATTTGTGCCTATATTGAATAAAAACTTTAATTTTGGGTATTTTTTCAGGTGCCAAAGGAGATTTGCCGAAGCGGAAACAAAGGCGATATAGGTAACATTTATGTTGTTTTTAGTTTTAGTACCTAACAATTATTATTATTCTGAAGGTGAGTTTCCACTGGTCTACGGTAATATGCCGCACACAATTTTTTCTTCTGATCTACTCGCTCTAGCAAACAGTAACAAATTGTGTGCGAACTTTTGTTTACAAAATTGCAACTTTTGTGCGCGAACAGTACAGTGTACGTGTGAGACAAAAAAATCCTCTAAATATTTTGAGTTTAAAGTTATATAGACTGTTTTTTCGCAATAACCATTTACAAAAACTGTGTTTTATTATTCAAAACTGTCGATTATTTATAATTTTATCCGGGTAGGTACCTACGTGAAAAAGTCCCCGGGACATGGGTGAAACCGCGAGGAACAACTAGTAATACATAAAATAATTTCTCTTTCAAAACCTACGCTAAAATCTAAAGCATCTTAACAACATACAATGCCTAAGCACAAGTCTGTAATAAGCCCTACTTCACGTATTTACATAATCTTTGTTTCAGGACGACATTCTCGAATGTTCAGCTGGAACAGCTTGAAGCTGCTTTCCATAAGACCCATTACCCTGACGTGTTCTTCAGAGAGGAACTCGCTATGAGGATTGACTTGACCGAGGCCAGAGTACAGGTACTTGCTTATTTTTCATATTACCTGATGGCGTCCTAGCTGATTGTCGGCCACGGCGGCTATTCTCATATAAGACATATTATAGTGCACATGCATTTGCGCAAACACAGGTGCACTCCCTATTCCCTTACTCTCATAGCTCGATAGGACGGAAAATCCAACACGACCGGAGAGAGAGCAGGCGCAGGGCCAACATTAACGTGCTCTCCGATGCACGGGTGAATTAATCACCAACTTCCAACCCCGGGCTTCTTTGTGAAAGTTTCTAAAACCCACAAAGCGATTTCGGCCCGTCCCGGGAATCGAACCCAAGACCTCGCGCACAGCAGTCGGCTATGCGACGACTAGACCAACGAGGCAGTCAGTTTTCATTACGTAGTTTTCTAGGGAAGGTACTTTTCATAACTGGATAAAGAGATAGGTATCTCCAGGGTGCCTAGCTCCTTACTATCACCATAAAATCTCTTCAGCAGTTCCATCGACACAAACTCATATTCGCAATTATTTTTATAAAGTCTAGGTATTAGCAAGAAACCTGAAATAAAGGTGAACTGAGATAAAAGAATAAAGTAGTAGACCAATAGCTAAAGTTAATCAGTGGGTATATAAATAGGTCTTCAATTTAATAATACAATTATTATAATAAACCAGAGAATTTAATCAAGCGTAAAACATTTAATAATAGGAGAATTATTTGTGAGCGATGAATAAGTCTGAATCTAATCATAACTCAGGTTATTATGACAATTACTTTAGTACGTAATTCCCAGACCTTTTGTCATCCCGTTTTCTAAAAACTCTTGGTCTAGGGCAAATGATATTAATTTTAGATGGAGCTGTAGAGATTGATCCACATTCATTTTTGGAATCCCTGCACAACGCAGACGCGAACTGCAGCGATTTCTCAAAATAACCTGCTCTACAAATAACTGCAAGCTTTTAGGATATTTCCAAATGTCGTTACTATTTAAATTGACGACGCTTTTTTGGTCAGAAATAAAAGGATTTGATTTTAAACGCGTTAGTAAATATTTATGAGATATTCGGAACTTTTTCTAGTAGAATTTTCTTCATCTCCGAAATCTGGTTTCAATTCGTTTTAAAATACACGATATAAATAATGCAAGGCAGCCGTTGCAGAATGTGAATTCAGGTCACAAATAAAAACAAAATAAAAAAAATCTTTTGTTAAAATATGGTTGAAAATCTGTACTTTTTGAACGTACAAAAAGCACCCAAAATATTATTTATTCATCACTTTCTATATATTTCTACTCTCTCATATTTTCAGGTATGGTTTCAAAATCGTCGTGCAAAATGGCGCAAGCAGCAGAAAGCTGGCTGCGAAGGTTACCCAGCTGCGCAGAGAGGTCCCAGGTCTCCTGACGAGAGATCCTCATCTGCCTTAGCTCTAGAAATGAGAGATTTTATCACTATACCTGGTAAGAGAAGTAGAAGTGAAGAGGTAGCATATGTGTGTTAATAAGAAGGCGACGAAGGGAGATGATAGCCTAAAATGTAATAATGGAGTAATGTCAAATCGGTTCAGCAGCTCTCGAGATGAGACCGTTAAGCAAACAAACAAACTCCCTAGCTTTATAATTGTAGTATAGATATTGTACGAAATGTATCACAACAATATTTGGCAACGAATCAAATAATAATGTCTTTTTGGATTCGAACTATTTCTGAAATTTAAACAATGAATTCACTTGTTGCTTTGTTTATAACTTTTAACTTTAAAGCAACACGTTATTTATACAAATAAATTAAGTTTAAAAATCTTTTGTTACAGTCTCATCAACACAAATGATAAACCTAAACGACACACAAACACAGGTTTACGCCACGAAATCTAAGCCATCTCCACCAGCTATCCACATATCAGCTTTACCAACCAGACAGAACCCTCAGGTAGACCTGCCATCATTCTCTATACCCCTCCAATACAACCTTGGAAGCTTCAAAAAAATTGGCGAAGACGTCCATCTAGATTTAGAAACTGCAGACCAAACTAATTGGGATACAAGAATGATACCAAATTTCAACCTGATGAACCTCAAACCTTTGATAGAAACCCGAGAAAATGTTGACCTGGAACTAAAATATGAAGTCAAAAATGAAAATAGAGTAAATTTCAATGAAATACAAACTGTGCAAGCTATAGAAACTGATGATATTTTAGGCAAAGATACGGGTAATGATGGTCAGACTATTTCGCCGGATTTTGAAATTCAGAGGTATCAGAATTATCAAAATGAAAGTGAGAAAAGATTTAGAGAACAGAGTTTTGAAGATTCTATGATGGAAGATGGAAGAAATGATTTTGTGTGTGATAGTGATTTTCTTTGTAAGAATAATTTTGAGAAGGTTGATGAAAAACGAAGTGAGTTTGAGGAGTGTCATTTATTAGATAATGATCATACTGTCGGCATTGGTAATTTTGAAAGTAATCTATAGACAAAATAAAAAATAGAGCTAAAGTTTAATATGTTACAAATGCGATCAAATATAAGAATCTCCTCCTTTTTGGGAAGTCGGTTAAAAACTTTTGTTTTCTTATTTTCAGAGATCTGAATATAATGTATTTTTGTGTACAGTAATACTATTAACTAGTTTTAAGTTTAAGTCCAAATGTAAATTGTAATTAACATTTTTAAGACAAAGGTTAATTGTGATAATGTTAATTAAGTTTGTTTTTGTTTATAATAATTTGTGAATTCTAGTCAAAAATAAACTAAATGAAAAACATATCTTGTCTTTTGAAAAGAACCTCTGTTTTTTAACCACACTGTTATTTAAATTATTATTGAAGAGTACTAACATCTTAATATTATCTTGAAAACTATTTGAGTACCTACATACATTAACTATTTAAGTACATATAATCTCATGGCTAAGATATAACTGTCCTATTCAAATCGTAACTAACCAAGTTATACCAATAGTTGAATAGCATAATAATATTATCCAGAAAGAAATAGTGTATACAGGGATAATCGTCGGTTTGTGTCGCCATTACTTTCATTAAAGTGGTCTTAAAAGGGCTTCAGCGTGTTGGCTTCGGCCCCACGTTCGCTCTCTAAAAATCCGGGACTCTGTAGTCCCGTGGTCTGGAATTTACGTACGAATTTCAAAATGTTTATTTATCTGTGACCTGTAAAGATAGAAATTGACAACTAATCTATCCTATTTATAACAAAATCAATACAGTATCAATAAAAGAATATGTCTCTGGAAACGGACACCAATTTATTTATAGAGATCACATTGAATGGGCACAGTAATCAAACCTTGGACCTCTGGCTGGCTGCCAAATTACAGCCGTCGGCTATAAGACACGACTAAGAAATAATAAGTAGATATTATTTATAATTTACTGAATAAATATATTAATAATGCACAAAAGTCAAGCTTATTACGAAAAAACAGGTTTTTTAGTGTAGTTTCATATAAAAAAAAAACCGGCCAAGGTTCCGTACCAATATCTATGAAAAATTAATGTATCTATTACCTACAACTAGCCAAAATACAAACATTTTTCGGGCAGCAAAAAATAACTTGGTTTTCATATAATATATGAATAACAAAGTTATAATTTGCGGTTTCACACGTTTATTGTATGGGGACCCCTCTTAATATTTTATCAGCTTTCTAGCTATCACGGCTTATGAGATACAGCCCGGAGACAGACAGATAGACAGACAACGAAGTCTTAGTAATAGGGTTCCGTTTTACCCTTTGGGTACGGAACCCTAAAAAACAAACATCCGAATTGAAAACCTCCTACTTTTTTGAGGAAATCGGAGGATTATCATTGATTTCATATCTTTAAGAATCTCGCTATCTATTTTTTCATTTGTGTATCTTTATTGTTACATCGACAGTTTTACATAATACGTTAAATATATAAAAACGCAAGGTAATTAAATTTTCTTTTATGCTAATCTATTAATGAAAAGTGCCTGAAAATCCGAGCAGCAGTTTTTCACATTAACACGAACAAACAGACAAGGCTAAAGACTTTTTAATGATATATAGTGAAAATATTTGAAATTATATTTATTTTGCAAATAGGTTAAAACTACGCGACAAATTTCTCTTTAAAAGTGAAATGAAGTCGGTTATGCTGAAGTATATAAATATTCTTATGGAATTATGTTTTTCAACGACAGTTTATAAATAAAATAGTTCACACAATAGTTTTACTTTTTACTTTGTACGTACTTTAGTACGAATTAGCACCTGTGTTCTGAAAAACATCACTAGACTCAGATAAAAACTTTTCAAAGTAATTATGTTAGAACTTCTAAGACTTGTCTAGAAAAACTTGATCATCAGTTAATATCATACCTTTGAACATTTTTAACACATACTAGTTGTTCTTTGCGGTTTCACCCGCATCTTGTGGGAATTTCTTCTTATGTCCGGACAAACATAGCCTAAGATGTTACTCGGGGATAGTGCTAGCTGCAGTAAAATAATTTTTAAAACCGATCCAGTACTTTTTGCGCCAATTAGTTACAAACTTACTTACATACAAATCTTTCCTCTTCGGAGTACGAGTATAGATTTCTCATAAACATAAAAAAACTGTCAAGGTATGAAAATGTAAGTCTGTTAAAACAAAAAGTATTTATTACTATTAATTTTTTTTTTTTTTTTTGTAATTTATTCAGTTTATTTACATAATATTTACAAAGTACTTATCTATTTTATAATTAATTTTTACTATTAATTAATTTTTAAATTGATGTTTGTTGAGCAATCTTTAATACCCGATGAAAAATATTCAGTCATTTCACAAAGAACAAATAAGAGACAGACAGACAGATTTACATTCATATAATTTATAAAACTTAAAACGTCAAATTAAAATTATATTTTATTCAAATTCATCGAATAAAACACAAAAGAAACTCGACGTAAATCTTCAGTAATTATTCTAGATAATAGTTTGAGCTTTCATGAAGAATTACCTACAATTTGAACTTAGGCAGTGGATTAACTGAACTTATCTAAATCTCGAGTACAGGCCGCCCATTATACTTCATGTAAACACCCTTTGTTAAAGCGTAAGGCTCGCGATAGACTTGCGTTTATGCGACTTGCGATTTTTTGTCGTACGTCGTAGAATTTTGGTTCTGGTTAGTTTATGATTCAAGAACAGGCAGTGCTTAAACTACGAAGTACGACTCGAAATGGTTAAATTTTTCGTGGTGACAGATCATGGTGAAAACATCGTAACACGTATATTTTATTGAATTACTTCAATATTTTTTTATAATGTTGTAAAAAAGTCTGTGTATATTTTTATTGTAAATAAAATGATTTCATATTCCACTTCTATATTGGAAAACTTGATCATTTATTTTTACCAAACTAAATCAAGCAAAATATTTTTTGGTGATTAAGTGGTCATAAAAATAAATAAACAATTGCAGTTCAAACCCATTCGTTAAATTATCCAATTTCAACTAATATTAACCAAAAAATCAATATTAAAACAGTCGTAACGTGCGTATTAAGCCTAAAACTAATTCAGTGAGCTAAAAATAATAAGTTTTTAACACAAGAGCGTTTTAATGGCGCCTTGGTTTATGAAAGCACGCCATGCAACCTGAAATACTTCATACTTTGTGTAAGTGTTATAATATTCAGATTTTTTTGCCCTTTCACGTTGGAAAATCTAGCTTTTGTGAAAGCTAGTTTCAGTTGAATTTGTCCGTATATTTATTATTTTATTATAACAAATTAATTTCTAGCCTTTTGCCAACTATCTTGGGGTCAGCTGTGTACAGACGACAGCAGATCCACGTATACGAATCTGTCAAATTTTATCAATCGAACATTAACCTTCCACTATTGTGATAAGGTTGAAAATCTATTGCAGAAATTTGATAATGTGCTGTCGTCTGTACAAATGCTCTTTCTAGTGTTCTTATCAGTTTCAATTATTTCGCGCAAATTCTCGTCCAATCGGACCAACCGATATTGATTATTGTTTTGATTAATCTTCGACATAATATAGCTTATACATAAAAATAATATATGGACTACTTTTATCCTAGATAATCCTTTTTATGTAAGACTAGCTTCTGCCAACGGCTTCGCCCGCGTCCCGTGGAACTACTCGGCGCACCCGGATAAAATGTATCCTATAGCCTTCCTCGATAAATGGTCTATCTAACACACTGAAAGAATTTTTCAAATCGGACCAGTATTTCCTGAGATTAGTGCGTTCAAACAAACAAACAAACTTCAGATTTATAATATCAGTATAGATTAATTCTGACCAAAGCTAGTCGGTACCTATAGGCATAATTTTACAAACTGATCCTTAAAGCCAACAGAATAACCAACACCCAAGTTTTACTGTTGTATAAAGTTACACCAAATACTTATTCTACCCATTACTTCCCACAAAACGTCTAGAAATATTCTGTCACGAGCTATAACCTTTATACATTTTGCGGCAAAAATACATACAACACAGTTTCAGTGTTCAGTCGTTAGGTGACCACTTGGTCAGGCGTGCGTGACCAGACCAAGAGTTCTCAGAACCAATCACGTCAACCTAGAAGTACAGACGACAGCACATCAAGTTACCACAATCTGTCAAATTTCTGCAATAGATTTTCAACCTTATCACAATGGAGGTAGATTAACGTTTGACTGGTAAAATTTGACAGATTCGTATACGTTGACCTGCTGTCGTCTGCACTTTTACACAAGCTTTTGTTACAATTCTTACGTTAAGTTTAGTCTAAGTTATTGATTTAAGTCGTACATTGGATGAAATATCCATTCTCGAATGAAAATTCTAATTTCTTGGAGATTATACCTAACACGGGTATGTTCAATACCTAAAAGGAGGTCTCCATGTGTGAAGACGTTTAGTCGATTTATAAGATGATGAAACAAAGCGTTTTTTTAAGATTATACGTTAAAATGAGAATATACCTGCTTCTTGAGTTCCACATATGAACCACAGCGTCCTGTAGTTTCAGATACGTCTTTAAGGAACTGTTTCAGTATGAGGCAAAAAAATACTAAAACACATAATTTGAGTTTTTTTTTATTTACTTATACATACAAAATAAAAACGAATAGAAACTATAAAAAAGTGGTCTTCGCGGTAGAGTAGCCAATAGGTTGACGCCATTGCCACGTTGATTGGCATAATGCTTAACCGCTAGGCGAAGTAAAAGCCATACAAAGTAACACATTGAATTTGGTCCAAAGTGGTTTAAAATTCCGGCAACCGGTCTTTCCAAAAAGTATTGTGCTACCATAAAATATATACTCATTAGTCTATGACAGGGGTTACACGATCAGTCTGGCGTCATTCTGGCATCAGTCACAGACTGATGAAAGACTGACGGGCAAAAAACACGGTACATTTTGGACCATCAGTCCGTCAAGCAACCGGTTACACGATTATTCTCCCATCATTCATGACCAGACTGATGGACTGGACTGACGCCAGACTGATCGTGTAACCCCTGTCTAAGTCATACAAAAACAGTAACAAGGGCAAATGGCAATATGATTTATTTAGAATTCTGTAAACTTCTTGTAACAGGCCTTTAGGCTAGCAACAAGTTTCTTGTTAATTTTAGATAGCCGCCTCACTTAATCGTTCAAAGATTATGACTTTAGGCAAAAGGTAAATTTGTCTACAACTTATAATTTTAAGAGAATAATGGCTTATGTACTCCGAGCAAAGTAAAGGGTTAAAGTTTTTGCGAAATTCAAACTTATCTCGTAGGAATACGGTATACAATCCATTGTTTTAAATAGGTGATGAGGCATCGAAATTGCTGAGTCGTGGTTGTCATTATTGGGTAGTGGTTGGGTAGTGGTTGGGTACTGACTTTTTGGCTAAGGACGTCTGACCATCCTTACCATCGAGTATCGGGTTGAGGAGGTCAGATAGGCAGTCGCTTCATAGAAAATACTGGTACTAAACTGGATCTGGTTAGACTGGAAGCCGCTGTGATGATGGCATCCTAGCCGATTATCGGCCACGGCGGCTGTTCTCATGTAAGGAGATCAGCCAGCTGCGCAGGACATATTATAGTTCATAAGCATTTGCAAGCCGCTGTAATATACTTGGAAAAAGACTAGGTACAGTCGCAGTCATTAAAGCAGTAGCAACTTTCAAACCTTCACAATTTTGTAGTGTAATACATTACCTGAACACAACGGATCCACCGGTTATACTAACACCTATTATACAGCTAAAATAGGAACGATGGCAAGTTCCTACTGTATTAATGAGCCCGGACCGTACATTATATCTTTGTATAGGTATTTCTATACATAAATCAGTATGCAATTATGTTTTATCCCCAAATTGGCTATCATTGTTGTAAATCGAACACAATTATGGTGATTCCTATTCTATATTAGTTCACATATTCGAATCAGGTCAACCCGTCTGGGTCAAACGGCTTAAATATAGTGTAACTTTATCTTCGGTTCTAATTTCAACTTTATTAAGATCGTAGTAGAGTTGATTTTTGTTTGACAGAAGTTTACAGAGTGGCCGGCGAAGTCAAGTCTGAGATTTTAACACATCGAGTGATTTTTCAAAATTGACTTCATTGGTTTGCTGCAGATTTATATTTAAACTAGATTTTGACCGCGATCTCGTTCGCGTGAAATATGTAGTTTAATGACAATATTTGAGGATACAAGATTAATAGGAATCTGTAGTTAATATAATGTAGGTACTCGTATGTAAATGCGAAAACAACTTCCGTCTGGATCCTGAGAAAGTAATTTTTTGGGTTCCGTACCCGTAAAGGGTAAAACGGGACCTAGACCAAACTAGAAAGCTGAAATTTTCACACAAATACTAAAAATAAAGAAAATAAAATTAAAGGGGGTCATACAATACACCTGTGAAGCCGCAAATTATAACTTTGTTATTAATATATTTCTATGAAAAGTGAAAAGTATTGATAATGGCCCGGAACCCTTTGAGCGCGAGTCCAACTCGCACTTGGCCAGTTTTTATTCAAGTCCTGGATGTAGTACTCTCAGGATGCAGACGAAACCGAAGTTATTAGCTAGTATTTTACGCACTGAAATACGTAGAAATTCCAAAACTACGTAGGTGTACCGTGTGGTATATTTTCTCACTTCGTAGTTATTTTAAACTGAGGTAAAGGCAATGTCCTCGAACGAGCTTAAACCCAGTCTCCGGGTCTTTGCTGAGAACTTGTACTAGAGTGGCTAAAAATACGCGTCCTAAACATAGAAAATGTCCTTATCCTTACTAATATTATAAATCGGAAAGTGAGTTTGTTTGTTTGTTTGTTCCGCTTTCACGCCGTAACTACTGAACCGATTGCTTTGAAATTTTGCAGACGTAAAGTTAGTAGTCCGGATTAAATATTTTTATCCCGAAAAAAATAGATATTCCCGAGGGAAAACAAAAATATTGTTTGCTTGATGGATGGATTGTAGATGGCGCTGTGTTAACTAGAACCAATATAACCGAATTCCACGCGGGCGAAGCCGCGGGCGGAAAGCTAGTTCTATATATTTTGCTACCACTTTAATAAAAGGATCAATATGCATCATTTTCAGTTCGCTTTTCTCAAGTTAAATATTCTGACCTTTCTTAAATAAGGCTTTCACTAAGATTGTGGAGACCAGCTTCGAATTGTGGTCTACCAGGCATCATTTAAGGCTTTGATAGTTAAGTATTTCTGAAGCGTACTATGAAATAATTTATAAGGCGTAGACTACGGCTACGGCGTAGCTCACCACAACGCTACGCTTGCTACGAACCGTAGACCGAACGTAGCACAAAATGAATGCCATTATACTGATGAAGAATTATTCATGTGTGTTATTTAAAATATTTATATCATCTGCCTAGCCTTTTCCCAACTATGTTGGGGTCGGCTTCCATTCTAACCGGATGCAGCTGAGAACCAGTGTTTTACCTG
>NWSH02000162.1:2998988-3013872 GCA_002382865.2 Heliothis virescens | reverse complement strand
CTCGTTATGACAAGATGGTCACCCATCCACGGACCGACCGCGCCAAGCGTTGCTTAACCTTATGATCGATCGATCCGCACAGCTTTGACTTAGCCACGAGCTCTTCTTAATATTATTTAAAATATTTATAATATTCGCTCAATTTCACAGGTTTCATATAAGGTTCTAGATAGCTATCTGATAGATAGTGCCATAGAAATGATTTTAATTTCAACAACTTTTCTATCTGGTAGATACCTAATTAAATATTTATCTGCAACCTGTGAAACTGGCTGATAATGTTTAGTTCTGTAAGTAAATAATAAAATATAAAACACATTAATTTATGAAGAGTTTAACAATACTAAAATATTACATATACGAGAATTTTTAAGTAATAGATTGACAATTTCATATAAAGAAAATTGAACACAAAAATAACATATTTACTAAAGAATTTGACGTGGGCTATCGAAAAAATTACATCAAAATGAATTACCAATTACATTACAAAATACATTTTCATATTACATGACACAAAAGATTTTATACAACAATAAATACAATTTTATAGATAGAAATATATTTTTGAGAAAACTTGAGCAAGTCACATAAAATTCGTTTAAAAGTGATGTATGTTTTTCTTGAAAGCTCCTGTGGAGATCACTTGTTTTCATTCAGATTTTTATTAATTTATCGTAAGACTTTCGATATTTTACATGGCATATTACGCCATTATTGGGGTCGGCTTACACCCTAACTGAATGCAGCTGAATACCAGTATTATACATGGAGTGGCCTCTGTTAACTGTTAACTAGTTAACTGCCTCGTTGCTTGGTCTAGTTGTCGCATAGCTGACTGCTGAGCACGAGGTCTCGGGTTCGATTCCCGGGACGGGCCGAAATCGCTTTGTGGGAGTTTAGAAACTTTCACAAAGCAGCCCGGAGTTGGAAGTTGGTGATTGATACACCCGTGCATCGGAGAGCACGTTAATGTCGGTCCTGCGCCTGATCTCTCACCGGTCGTGTCGGATTGCCGTCACATCGGGTTATGAGAGTGAGGGAATAGGGAGTGCACCTGTGTCTGCGCAAATGCTTGTGCACTATAATATGTCCTGCGCAGCTGGCTGATCTCCTTACATGAGAACAGCCGCCGTGGCCGATAATCGGCTAGGACGCCATCATCATCACA
Organism: Heliothis virescens; assembly: GCA_002382865.2. Taxonomy (NCBI): domain Eukaryota; kingdom Metazoa; phylum Arthropoda; class Insecta; order Lepidoptera; family Noctuidae; genus Heliothis; species Heliothis virescens. Next base: position 3,012,701 of record NWSH02000162.1, on the reverse strand, counting down.
TGGAGTGACTGTTTATCTGACCTCCACAACCCAGTTACCTGGGCAATCCATTACCCACCCATTGGCAAGACTGGTTGTCAAACTTTCTGGCTTCTGACTACCCGTAACTATTGCCAAAGATGTTATAGTGACAGCCGGGACCCACCAGTTTATCGTGCTTACGCAATACGGAGGAACTCGTCATGGAAAGATGGTCATTCATGCACAGACCGACTGCGCGAAAGAAATATATTATATAAATATATTTAAACTCTATTTAATTTTTGTGTAAGTTTCTTTACAGAAAAGGTGCCAGTCTCCATCTGCCTAGCCTTTTCCTTTTTTTTTGTCAGTAATTTTCCAAAGAAAATTTCAGTTCTTACAGTACAAATCCAAAATATAAATGCATGCATATACGTTTGCTGCGGCAATCGTAAATACGATCAGAAGTCGTAACTTTAATGCCGTTAGATAAGCAATTTGCTGGCAATCAGTCAAACCATACCGCGGTTAATGTTTAACCTACTGACATGGATATTAACTGTAACTAGCATTTTCGAACAAAATTGTAACATTTTCTATATAAGGTTAAAAAAGAGACCAAGGATTTTTCTTCCTCTCTCACACAAAAACTGCTGGATGGATTTTGATGAAACTTGGCAGTATTATAATCTATACTAATATTATAAAGCTGAAGAGTTTGTTTCTTTGTTTGAACGCGCTAATCTCAGAAACTACTGATCCAATTTGTAAAATTATTTCAGTGTTAGGTAGCCCATTTATCGAGGAAGGCTATAGGCTACTTTTTTATCCAGGTGCGCTGAGTAGTTCCCACGGGACGCGGGTGAAATCGCTGGCAGAAGCTAATCCTTACTATATATATATATTATATATCCTTACTAATATTATAAATCGGAAAGTGAGTTTGTTTGTTTGTTTGTTTGTTTGTTCCGCTTTCACGCCGTAACTACTGAACCGATTGCTTTGAAATTTTGCAGACGTAAAGTTAGAAGTCCGGATTAAATAATAGGGTACTTTTTATCCCGAAAAAAATAGATATTCCCGAGGGAAAACAAAAATATTGTTTGCTTGATGGATGGATTGTAGATGGCGCTGTGTGTCGAACCGAATTCCACGCGGGCGAAGCCGCGGGCGGAAAGCTAGTAGTTTATATTTCAGAATAACATACAAATGAAATTGATTTTTACTTTTTATCCGGGTGCGGGAAGGAGTTCCCACGGAATGTGAGTGAAACCGTGGGAAAACAGGTAGTACTTCATAATTGCGTTATAGTGTAAGATATTTATAGCACCCTCGCTTCAGTCGTTAGTCCTGATCACTTTACATAACTAAAAGTCGACCTTATATTTCAAGGCCTATTGGTATTAGACCATATCAAACTTGATTAGTCAAATATATTAATACACAGCTATATATGTAGAAATAAAAACTAACATTAAAGAAAGTTAAAATATTCGGTAATATTATAAGTTACTAATAACATTAGTCAATTATTCAGTCTGCCCACTACCCTTCAGTAAACGTCGTGATCCTTCTTATATTGTCCTTGGGGGGAAATGCATCTTCTCTCAAAGAAAATGCACTTCTTATGATACTCATTTGACAAAATCTACGTCGGCATTAATAACAGTCCCTTGGTGTTAAATTTCGATTTTTCTTGTTACACTCTACCAACCGAAAATATATTCTACCTGCACCATAATAAGTCATAAAATCGAACGGTCATCTACCTTAGCTCTGTACCAGCTAATATGAACTGTGGAAAGCAAACAGTACACTCTGAAAGTCCGTCAAAGAACGCGAAAATGACCCCTATAATGAAAGATGTAAGAACCATTATTACGTAACACAATTATACCGTAATCGAATTCGGACGTTTGTGTACACCGCACACATATACATCTCGTTTTAGAAACCTTTCTTATTAATGATTAAAAGTCGCCCTTAAAGCTAGAGTAATTAAGTTGAAAATCGATTATGATTATTATAAATTGTACAACCTATTGACTCGCGGGACAGCGTGCATTCGGTTTCCAACACTCTGTCAGAGTAATCGAAATGAAAGCTTAGCTAAGGTTGTTAGAGTTTGGTTTTGAGTGCACGAATTGTGGAATACTATGTTTTGTGTGTGAAGTAGTAGCCGCGGCCGAGGGGTGAAAGGGGTGACGGCGGGTGCGGCGGGGGGTGGGGGCAGCTGAAGCCTTTCCAGGTCTACTACGTTAGTACCGCCGCGTCTGTCGTACCGCACGCACGGATGGCGCGCAACACACCGCGCGTGCGCTTTACGATTTTTTTAAAACGTAATTTTCATCATCCCTCCTTTTCTAACGGCTTTTATGATTTTTTCATTGGTTTAAATGTTGATTAGTTGTTTGTGAGCGTGAGTGTTGTGTGCGGTTGTTATAGGATGCATTCAACGGGTGAATTTAATAGATGCGATGTGTACGTACGATTGCTATACACCGAACGTATGACCTACTTGTGTAGGTATGGAAAGGTACAGGTGGCAATATTTAAAAAGAATAGAAGGCTGAATGGAGCGCTCGAGTACACTTGAAATTAAAAATAGAACTTGTCTAGAGAAAGCGCGGGAAGTCACACACGGCGGGTAAAAATGGCGGGAACGGTATTGTAGTGCCTACAACCCACAGTCCTCAGTATGTAGTAGAGAGTGCGTAAACTGGAATGCTCTTATTAAAATTTCAGGAAGAAATTTAAAATGGAAATTGTACTGTAATCCTGCAAGCTTCTGAAAGCGGTTGAAAGGAAATTGGGAATTAAAATATTAAGTAAGAATCTGTTATTGTTAAGTTTAGGTTGGAGATGAAGTACTTTTTAATGCCGTCTTAAGACGAGGTAGTCTCAAATTGATAATCTTTAAAAGAAAATCAATACTTTTAGACTGTTAGCCTAGTATAGAAATCAATATATTAAAATGATACATGCACAGTTTCATGTAAGTACAGAGAAATATTCGTGGTTTATTTTTATTACAATTTAAAACGTGTTTTCCGATATAAAATGAGGGTTCATATTATTTGCTTTTCTTTCGACAAAGTCTGATTTAATTTATAAATATATAAATAAAAATTTCCGCCAATAAAGTTCATATGAAAATATCAGCAAATATTGTTTAATACCGTTTATAACACGAAATAAAATTTTGTATTTATTACATCAACGACCCGTTTAAAAACTGTTCACAATTTTAAAATTACGTGAAAAATACAATTTTAAAACTAAAATTCCTGCAAAAATCCAATAATCCTTTTCATAATAAAAAATAACTCATCGTCTCGGAGTAAATCAAACGCTCCATCTTTCATAATTCCCCGGAGGAACGTGTTCCCTCCTATCAACTATACAGGGTGTTCCCCCCACTCAAAGACAAAAAACGACCGATGATGGTTCCTTTTGAAAAAAATAATGGTCCATTTTTTAATTTCCGCCAAGTATTTTTCTTGCGACTTTTAACGTTAATTACTCATGTTAATGAATCTAATTATTCATTAAATGATTACAGTAAATTATGAGCAAGTATATACACATAATTTTTGACGTTTTTATTTAGTGTTTTTACATACACGTGGAGAATAAGTTGCTCTACTTTCGCTCGTTATGTAACAGGGCCGTTTTATTTTCTTCGGAAAGACAGGAATTATTTCTTTTAAGAATTCAGAATTTAACAGTTTCTTAATGAATTATGTTTTTGATTATGTAAATAGTAATTATATGATCTGCCTTTGATGTTTAGTACTAAAGGAAAATTAATTCATAAAATCGGATTATTAAAGCATGAATAATAAATTGGTTTGAATAAGTGTTATGGAGATCATTATTATAGAGGAGAGCGAAAAACAAATATATTTTATAGCTTTGGACTCAATGTTCGAAATAGTTGAAATTATTTAAAGATTTGCTAAAGTATAAAATCAAACGTTAATAAACATATAAAACATTATACTGATAAAATTATCCCAAAGGATTATTTCCGAGAACAATTTATTTAACGAGCATCGCAAACATAAGTCCCCACTCTAAGACGGTCGCTTTACTCCCAACTCTAGTTCACTAATACTAGAGGTGATCCCCAACATTACACATAAAAACACGAAACATAAATATTATTTTTACTACTACATTTTACGACAAAATTTATAGAGATACACATTAAATGTCGTAGCAAAGGTCTACGAAAGTTCGTAGCCCGCTACGAAAGATCGTAGCCCGCTACGGAGTGTGTAATTGGACAGTGGTGTGTTATTAGAGAAATGTGTGTATAAAATTACATATTTTTATGTAGAAATAAATATTATTTTACATAACATTTGTCAAATTACTGCTACCAATTTTCAACCGACTCCTAAAAAAGAAGGAGGTGGTTAATTGTTATGTTTATATTTTTTACTAGTAGTTATTTCACCAAAATTATTTCAGCAATATTTTTTTTAATGAATTAGTTTATTTTCGCACCTCCTCCACTGTCAATACAGATTAATATATTTCTCGAATCACGTAACTGGACTAAATTAGGGGACTACTTAAATCTATGTTTGGCATAAATTGGATAGGTTGGGAGTGGATTACATCTGTCTAATGGATAGATTGGCATCTCAATTATGTAACGGGTACCCCTCTAGTTCTCATTTTGATTTAAGCCATTTTAGAGATGTGGTTTTTCTGTGAACTTGGATTTAGGTATTTGATGAATGTAAATGTCGTTGTAGTTTTTTAACGGTTTAAAAAACATTATAAGTTCGTTATATATATTGTATAGATATCAAAAATTTCTTAGGCTTTATGTTTTGGATTGAAAATGAATTTGATTAAAAAAAAAATGCTAACATCATGACTTGCATTACTGAAAGAATGAAAAGCAATTTAAGAAATGGACTATCACGTTTGTTTGCCTCAAAGAATAAAGTCACTTAGCTTTATTTAATAAACTTTATATATATAAGCAGTTCATATATATATCGTCTTATATAATGCTTGTTACAAAAACATATAAAAACTATAAAAAGAGGTCCCAACGTAAACATTATCGATTTTTTCTTCAACTACTCCTTTGGCAACCCATAATGCTACAGCACCGGTCTTCGTCCAGGTAAAGTTTCACCCGAAATGCATGAATATCTTAACCAAAGCCTGCCCGAGGGAGTCGTGGCTGCTACCGGCGATTCCACGCATTGATTACGTAAAAATGGTAAACGTTCCGATTGCTTTATCTCGATGTGGATTCATAAGGAGGTTTCCCTTTTTTCGCGATTTTCTTTGAGGTTCTTTCTTGAATGCAATTTTATTTTGTTTGAGGTTTTTTTTAGACTGTAAGAACGTTCGTATTTCGCGTAGTCGTGTATTAAACCATCTTTACAGTGACAAAAATACACAAAAACATGATTTATGGATCGTGTTGCCATTAAGATAATATGTAATAATGTAGTGAACATATAATTCTGCCTGTCAATATTGTAATAATATGGTATGAATATTTCAAATATTATAGACATTTTTCCTTATACGTAACTCTGTTAAGGATTCTACCTAGAGCCTGCCTACGTCTATTATGTGCGTATAATTTATCAGGTACAGACAACAGCACATCATTTACCACAATCTGTCAAATTTCTGCAATAGATTTTCAACCTTATCACAATGGAGGTAGGTTGATGTTCGATTGGTAAAATTTGACAGATTCGTATACGTTGACCAGCTGTCTTCTGTACTTGGTCCCACATAAAAATACAAACACATATTCTTCTTTAAAATATTAAAGAACACCTGTTAATAGCAATCATGGTCCGGCAATATCACGTTTCTTTTCACGCAGACATTTAGAACTACACGTTTATCTTAACCCTTATAAATCCTGCATCGAACTGACAATAAACAAGTTCTCTATCTAAAACTTTGCTACTCAATATATCTTGGTACCTAAAAAACCTTTCTTTCCTGCTAAAAGAGACTTTCCAATATGTAGTTTTGCTGGAGAACCAATCGAAATAAATCACTATATCACGATTGTCTCGGAGTCGGTCGTACCGAATAATCGAATCGTTTTGTACAATCGATTCGATGCAAGGGCATTGCGTAATCGATAGGAGACTACGATGCTTATTTTTGTGTTCTGATTTCAAATCGTTAGTTTTTTAGACATGACATTTTAATTGTTGACATTTTTGTAAGTTTTTTTCAAAGCATGATTTTTGTTTTTCATAATTACTTTTTAAAGGGCAAATGTAGGTGATAATTCAAAAAGAGTAGGTGTGTATATGGGCGTAGTTATAGAACATTCTCGAAAGTTATTAAAACAGGAGCCTCCAGGCTTGCAGACAATGTGTGGGTGATATTATTCTGTTTCTCGCAATCATCTTGTTAGCACAGTTTTTTATTTTATCATAGATCTGGAATACTAGCACGTTTGTTGTGACTTCGTCTATGTGTGTTATATAGGGTTTTTAACATAGTATATGCTGGGATATGTATGATTATGTAGATGTAACGAGGCAGTCTGAAACCAGCGCCTTAATTGCAAAATATTTTTTGATCGTTTTACAAATGGTAAGTTTCACCACGTCCAAAGAAGATACTCGTTTACTTTATTCGTTAAATTATTGGTAGACAATTCGTATATAGAACTAGCCTTAGAAAGAAAAATATATTTACAAAACTATTATTCAAATTATTGATCGTTGTCTTTTGTTTCCGTCGTTTTCATGATAAAACTTTATGTAAGACATGAAAAAATATTACATATTTTGTAATTATGATTGCACATGACTGACATAATGACACACACTGCGTTCTCAACACAGTAGATCAAAATTTTTGAAATTCAATATCACACTTCTGTACATTTGACTCCAGACATGCCCCTTCAACCTTCTTGGTCAAAACGAACTTGTACCTACAATGTTTATATTGCATGAAGAATGAACATCGTATTTATTACAAAGATCGCGAGGCTCCCGGGAGTTACCTTCGCCTAGCCAGTGCGTGCCTTGACCGGAAGTCGGCCATATTTTATTTATAGCTGCGTGAAGCGGTCGGCGGGAAAAATAGCAAAGGAGACCTTTATGGTTATTGATTTTGAATAAGAAGGGTTGTTAGTGGAAAATATTGGCGGCAAGGTGAACAGTTTATAATATTATGTGAAGATATTCTCTTAAATAAAATGAGAAATTCTGAGGTATTTTTTTTATTGAGTTGATGGTAGTTAGGTATGGATGTGTATCATGAGGAATTTTAATTCTCTAGGTTATTTTTAAAAACTCAACTGACGTTTTCGCAGGGTTATATAAAGATATAAAAGTTGAACATAAAACTGTCTGCTTTTTTTTGAAGCCAGTTAAAAATGCGTTATTTTTTTAGGTACAGTAGAAACTCGATTTACCGGACTAATTGTTGTCGTTAGGCATTCGGATAATCGAAAATCCGGATAATCGAATGTATGAAGAATGGCGAGTTTTGTGCATACATATGTGGTACATATAATTTTATATGTACCACATAATACAACACAAAACAACAAATAAATATCAACGAAAATCAATGTTTATTTAGGAATAATTAAGAGATACATTTTCTTAGATTACATACGTACATGTATTGTACTAAAATACTGCAGCGTCAATCACAAAATAAAATATTTAGGTACGTACATATGAACATACGTATAATTTGTTAAAAATAATAAGTTTAATTTGGTTTAAAATATTTGGTAATTTTCATTTGACGTAAGCCACTTTTTCTCTTGATTGCTGCTATATCACGAAATCGTTTCAGCTGTAATAAACTCACAGTACCTATTACACTCTGTTTGTTTTTCAAATCACTTGAGAGCTGTCTCTAGGAGCTCAGGCAGGGATTCTCGCCCGCGCTCCGTGCATTCTGGCATGAGCAAGTTCCGAGACGTTGATGCTTGCCCAAATTCGACTTGTAGGTACATATTTCGAATATAGCCGGGCAGTCCGGATAATCGCGAATCCGTATAACTGAGGGCCGGATAATCGAGTTTCTACTGTATATTTGTTATGATTACTTAAAGTTTAAATTCATACATTTGAAGTTATCACAGATCTTCAAATATAGTTTATTGTTTAAAGAAATATAATTTGGTTACGAAGCATATTTTTATGTTAGCTGTCAAAACGTCAAAATAATTCCCAGGATAGTCTCGCAGAATAACTAATAGAAAAATAAAAGAAATACCTAAGAGCCTCGCACACTGCAGATGAAAATGTCGGCCGATAGTGGCCCAATAGTCGGCTGACAGTGCATTTTGAAGGTAATCGTGAGTCTTATTAAACCTTTTACTTAGTCATTATTGATTTACACACATGTATATTTTCAAAAACTACTAAACCTAAAATTAAAACGCATCAAAAAATTCTTCCCCATCGCTGTCGACTGGGAACGTGCCCAAAAGGCTGGTAGCATTGCCCCGTTAGATAGCAATGCTTATCCGTTGTCATTGATAGTAGCCAGCCTTTTGGTCAAGCCCGATCAAACTATCGGCCAACTAAAAGTCTGCAGTCTGGTCTAAATATAATTTGTATTTCATATTAAATATATTTCTGTGGTTTTAGAAGGCACTTAAAACTTTACTAACCTGAGGTCAAGTAAAATTATTTAAACATTGCTTTAATATTGCCCTTGAATAGAACTTTAGTATTTCAGCCGACTTAGAACTAACAAATTGATAGATCTTAGTGAACTTAAGTGAGAATATTATAATTTTATACTAAGTTCGACGAAATTAAGTGTTTTCGGCGAAATTAAGTTAATGATTTAGGGTTGCCAGTTTACTTCGTAATAAACACACCTTTTGATTTTATTTTTCGTTATCTTTAGAAACATTATAAATTATTTTAACTGTAATTTAACCAAAAACATGCTTACTTTACATATTTTAATTAGATATTTAAGGTTATATCTTAACTATGGACTTAAATATAAATATTTTTGTTTCTGTGTCGCGAAACATAGATCGATCATTTTCCATTACAGTGCTGAAATTGTAAGCATTAATTCTATTACGTTTTGTTTCGCCCCGTTTTATTAGTCAATAATAAACACTATTTATTAAATATATCTATATTTATAGTATTATAATACTAGTGTTTGAGGTATTGTCAGAAAAATCATTCTAACTCTACTAGCCCCATTTTGTGTGTGTGAAATACAAATTACATATTAACCTGTTGATTTTTCCTATGTAATACTCGAAAATCACAAAAAAATACACATTTTTTCAAAACATTTTAGTTACACCCTTTTTATTATTTTGCAAATTTGACAGCCCTATTAGAAAGTCAGTTATGACTTCAGCCCAACTAATTGCTAAAGTTCAACTTGATGTTCAAAAGAAATCATCTGGCTCCCCGACTATGTCTTAACCGTTTTTATGACAAGAGCTCGCTTTTGAAAGCCGAAAGAACTTTATTATTTTCTTTGTTAATCTTTAATAAAATTTAAACAAACTGCTTTTGGTGCGTTCTTGGGCATAAAGACTGGCCTTCAGATCCTTTAGATTTGTATTTCTCGGTTATTTTGTACTTTTTCTTTAATGGTTTTATATACAAGTGGAGCGTGGATAAGCTGGCGTTCTAATGATCGTTTTTTCTGGAATAAACTCGGTAGGTAACCACAGTTTATTAAGCGGTGCATAGTTTTAGAGTATGTATTTTTTTGTTACCTTACTCGAGTGTGTTATGTAGGAGAGGTAATGTGACAATTGGGATATATTTCTACAGCAATTGTCGTTGTAATAATATATTTAAGTTTTTTTTATCTCTCATACTTATTGATTTAATTTACTAGGACTTGATAACTTAATAAAAGAAATAAATTTGACAAAAAAAAAAACATGTTATAAATTGGATATTTTTGACGCTGTATCTTGATAACTTCAATATTAAGTACCAATATAATTAAAATTCTTATAAATAACATGAAAATATGAAACTAAAAACCCTCTCATTAGGTAAACATTGCGACTCATAAATCAAATCTTATTACTGAAATACGAGACATAATTAAAAGAACAATCTCAGACGACTCCGAATATAAAAGAAAGCAAAAATCTTTCCAAGAATTACAATTAAAATAAATTATCACATCTCAACGTGGAACAAAAGGGAATGGATGAGAAAAAATTTTTAGGCTCATTTAATGAAATTTCGACCTAAATAGAAGAAGTTTTGGAAGTACGAAAGTAATATGCGTTAGGATTTCGTACAAAAAGTTAAATAGCGTATTAAGAATTCAATTTGTTTAATGCCCTCTTAACTTTAGGCCGCTTACATACAAGCCGAGTTTAAACTTTTTATAATCTGTGGTACAAGAATTTATGAGGCCTGGCTGAATGATTTATGAATGAGAACATTAGGCATTATATCGTGTGAATGTGTGACAGGGTTTTTCTTTTTTTTTTAACTTTCGCCGCACTATTTTCTTTTTTCAAATTACTGTTTGCTTCATTTTGCAACGTCTTCAAACTTCCAGATTTAAATGAATACAAATATTTATTACAAATTATACAATAAATAAAAACGCGTATGTTCCGTGCGAAACTCGAAGTCAATTATACATCCATGAGTTAAGTGGGCGACGAAATAATAAATCAAAACATATCATTAAAAATTAAGTAGAAAAAATATTGGTTAAACATTAAGAAAAAAGTGTAATGTGAAATAAATATCAGATGACCGAAGAAAAGGACATTTGCGATGATAATGAAAGAAAAACGACGGGGGGCGAAAAAGAGGCCGAAACACCATTTCAAATACAAAAACAAAGCGAGATAGAAAAACATAGAAACACGTCATATTATTCTCAACCACAATCCAAAACAAATAATTTGAAATTTGAAAAGATTTCACCTGATTTGAAATTTGAACACGCTCGTCCAAAAACATCGTATACATTTCGAGCATCGAGTGTTTTTGAAAAAGTGTGTGGTAGTTTTCGTTTTTCGCCGTCGATGTCTCCCGGGTGTCTCCGTTTGAGTGGAATATGGCCGGTGGTGGGTGTTGTGGCACTCCTGGTGGCTTGGGTGGGGGGGAGCGAGTTCCCCGAAAGAGAATGCTGCGACCCCGTGTATCCCCCAAACACGGCGACGACTGCAGCCGCGCCGATAACACCTCCAATACCGAAGCTAGCAGGTCAGTGATTTTTATATATTTTTTTCTCTTTTTATACCGTCAAATTTAGTCATGAATTAGGTAATTTATCCATGTTTGTTGTTCGAGAATGTTATTTTTAGGTTCAAAATACTTTACCTACCTTAATATGTGATTTTAATATGCTTGTACTGTCATATTAAGTAATAATGTGTAATTTATTCATGTTTGTTGTTCGTGAATCTTATATTTAGGTTCGCGCTACTTTACTTGCCTTAATATGTTATTATCTACAGGAAGGGTATTTTCGTGTCAGAGTATCTTGAACTTGAATTTATTATTATTCTACTAGCTTCTACTGGTTTGCAGGAATGACTATAGAAGGTATACATAGCATTTTGTGTCTTATAATTACGATGAACCGAATTTGACATTAAGACAAATGATACCTTGAAATTGAAAACAGTGCCCAAAATGTATTTAGAACTAGCTGTCCAGGTAAACTTCGTATCACTTTACTTTATTTTTTTTTATAATCATATGTTTTCTCATCGGTTAAACCTTCCCTCGATCTGTACAAACATTTTAAAATCAAAATAAGCCCCATTGGTCCAGTCATTCTTGAGTTTTAGTGAGACTAACGAACAGCTATTAATTTATATAAATATAGATTTCTGCAAACTAAACAAAATGTTGTTGTTGGCATATACATATTTGGCTGAATGGAAACGAAATATTTGCTCCAAAAGGCTTTATTTTACGACAAAATCGTAAAGATGAAATAAAATTCCATTCGGTAAAACAGCAATGGGGTTAATATTTTCCTTTTCTTACAAAAAGAGGTCTTGTTAGTAAAATCATGGAATATTTTCAGAATTTTACTTTATAAGACAATATTTAATTGGATATTTTTTTCCTTGGTAAAAAAGAACGATTATTTTCCTTATTTTCCATGATATAAGACGTATTAAGAAATATCAGTTAAGTTTTAATATACCTACTGTATTTAAACACTACCTCCTTGGTCTAGAAGTCACATGATGATGATGGCGTCCTAACCGATTGTTGGCCACGGCGGCTGTTCTCATATTAGGAGATCAGCCAGCTGCGCAGGACATATTATAGTGCACAAGCATTTGCGCAGACACAGAAGTCACATAGCGTGACTGCTGCGCACGAGGTCTTGGTTTCGATTCCCGAGTCGGGCCGACTCGGGCCGAAATAGCTTTGTGGGTTTTAGAAACTTTCACAAAGCACGGAGTCTGGAAGTTGGTCGAAATTAATACACCCGTGCATCGGAGAGCACGTTAACGTTGGTCCTGCGAGCGAGTGCACCTGTGTCTGCGCACATGCTAGTGCACTATAATAATATGTCCTGCGCAGCTGGCTGATCTACTTACATAAAAACAGAGAGGCTCGTCTAGGTCGCCATTACTACTTGAAAAGTGTATCAAATGCCATTCAAATCAAGCTTTATGTAATCAAGGTAACCTTTTATTTATTAACTAGCTTCCGCCAGCGGTTTCACCCGCTTTCCCGTGGGAACTACTTCCCGTACCCGGATAAAAAATAGCCTATGGCCTTCCTCGATAAATGGGCTATCTAATACTGAAAGATTTTTTTAAATTAGACCAGTAGTTCCTGAGATTAGCGCGTTCAAACAAACAAACTCTTCAGATTTATAATATTAGTATCGATTCACAACCATGAATAAAAACTGCAAGACATCACCTATCACCATAAAAACCTCATCATAATTAATTGTCTACCACTTATACTTCTAATTAACCGATGTTTTCAAAGCTTATTTCATTAACCGTTCAATTAACGCTATCTTAAGATTGCGTAGCTAACGAAAATGCTTACTGACATTTAAGTTATTTGTATAACCATGATGTAAGTAGAGTACAAAGGAAATGCGCCAAAAGATACCGCCCACCCGATGTAAGACCGCTCAAACTGAAGCCGATTAACTGCGGAATTCAATATTCTGTCTATCTCTGGATTTGCTTACTAAAGATAGGACTTTGACATTACTTGTATGGGGCTAACGTCAAAATACTGTAGGTGTGTAGGGTGTCGTGTAAAGGCGAAGAAAGAAAGTCCGAAGTGCACAGTAGTAGAAAAAGAAAGTTTATTGTCCACGACACAGAAAACAGGTTACAGTTTTTACACACACAGAAGAAAGTACAGAAGGTGGAGTAAAGCAACAGAGATACAGATACGGAGAGGATAAGAACATACAAATTAAGCGCGGCGGAAGCGAGTTAAAAAATGTTTAGCGTAGCGTAGGCGCAAGCACAGCGGTAGTTGCAAATGCGAACTGGCTAGTCACTCTGACGTAGTACCGTCCCGTGTGCGTGAGCGCGACACCGAGCTAGCGCGGTCTCGCTCGCGCGCGCCACGGTGACGTAGCGGCCTAACCGGTAAATGTAGTATGTAAGGAAATGTATATAATAATATAATAATGAAAATAATTTAGAATTTAGAAATACAATAATAGTAGTGATATAAANCGTCAAAATACTGTAGGTGTGTAGGGTGTCGTGTAAAGGCGAAGAAAGAAAGTCCGAAGTGCACAGTAGTAGAA
>NWSH02000162.1:2984583-2994948 GCA_002382865.2 Heliothis virescens | reverse complement strand
ACACGTCGCGCTATTGCCGATCGGGGGTAGACACAGAGGTCGCTTCCAGTGTCGACCAAAAACTGCACCTTTGACCTTTGATCGGTCACAAACAAGCGACCAGCGCTCGGACAATCATCGGCCGCCATCACTGATTGCCCCGCACATTTCCCGACGCAGGGTAGTCACACGGTTTGATGCACTTCCTAGCCCTCTCGCCGAACCGCTGATGGTACCAGCACTGCGAGGACCTTGAGCTGGACCGGTGACGCGTGCGACTGCGGGAACGGGAACGGCTCCTTGTGCGGGACAACCGCTCGATTTTCAGCGCCATGACCTCCATCTGCCGGTGTAGCGCTGCGATCTCCGCGTGCAGGCTCGACGATGCTGGAGTGGCGGCAGAAGTAGATGCCACCTGCGGGGGGCTGGCGATGACGTGGATCCTGTCTGCGAGCTCAGCCAGGTCGGTCATGTTGAGCTTCGATTGGGAAGCCACAATTGTCTGGGTACCTGTAGGCAGTCTGCTCATCCAGATGGTTTTCAGGAAGTCCTCAGGTACACCCCTGCCCGCGAGGTTGTGGAGGTGCCGGTAAAATTGTGACGGCTTCCGGTCACCAAACTCCTCGTGCATGAGCAGCTGCTTGACCTTCTCCTCGCGGGTCGCAGACAACCTCCTGATGAGCTCGGCCTTGAGGGTCTCGTACTTGTTGGTGGCCGGCGGGTTTTCCAAGAGGTCTTCTACTTCGTCAGCATACTTGGGGTCGAGGTACCCCGAGACGTAGTAGAACTTAGTATCGTCGGCCTTGATGCCGGCGAGCACGAATTGGGCTTCCATTTGTGAAAACCATAGCCCCGGCTTCTCCGGGTGGAATGGCGGTACCCGCACGCCTACGCGGCATGATTCCGCACAGTCATCATCTGCTTTGTTGCTGGCCATCCTGGTGTTCTTCTCGGGGTCACCAATGTAGGTGTGTAGGGTGTCGTGTAAAGGCGAAGAAAGAAAGTCCGAAGTGCACAGTAGTAGAAAAAGAAAGTTTATTGTCCACGACACAGAAAACAGGTTACAGTTTTTACACACACAGAAGAAAGTACAGAAGGTGGAGTAAAGCAACAGAGATAAGGATACGGAGAGGATAAGAACATACAAATTAAGCGCAGCGGAAGCGAGTTAAAAAATGTTTAGCGTAGCGTAGGCGCAAGCACAGCGGTAGTTGCAAATGCGAACTGGCTAGTCACTCTGACGTAGTACCGTCCCGTGTGCGCGAGCGCGACACCGAGCTAGCGCGGTCTCGCTCGCGCGCGCCACGGTGACGTAGCGGCCTAACCGGTTGCGCGTCGCGAGTACGTTGGCGCGTCATAGTGCATCTATCACTAATAACAAAACAGAATATGTTTGTCCGCTACAACGTACAAATTAGCAAATGTAAATATTGATTTTATATAATATTAAATTAAATGTAGTATGTAAGGAAATGTATATAATAATATAATAATGAAAATAATTTAGAATTTAGAAATACAATAATAGTAGTGATATAAAGTTATAAAATATATAAATGAATATGGGTAGATGTCACTACAATACTATCTCTATTAAGCAAATCCAGAGATAGATAAGTAATTGGGAACGGCCGTAAATCGATTGAATGTTTAGTAACTATTAATTATAAAGCTTTAGAGATTATAATTAAGTCATTGTGGACGTATATAGGTTTGGAATTTGGTAACATGTTTTTGTTTTAATGATACAAAGCCTGGGATAAGCGGTGTTGTTTTAAAGTTAATTTGGTGTGTAAAAATTTGCAATACAGTGTGTTTTATCCAAAAATAATTTTCTTTTTATTTAGTGCAGTAGTTTCGTTGTAAAATTATGCAAATAGTTAAATTGAATAAATAACTAGATGGTCATATAATTGAAAATGCAGCATCAAGTTGTTTCTATATTATTATCAATAACTATTTCTTAAGGTTTTGCCCGTGTCTCGGGGCAACTGTTTCGCGCACCTAGATAAAATAAAACCTATGTCACTTAGGGATAGTGTAGCATCCCAAATGTGACAAAAATATTCATTTTTAGGGTTCCATACCCGAAGGGTAAAACGGGACCCTATTACTAAGACTTCGTTGTCTGTCTGTCTCCACGCTGTATCTCATTAACCGTGATAGCTAGAAAGCTGAAATTTTCACAAATGATGTATTTTCGTTGCCGCTATAACAACAAGTCCTAAAAATTACAATAAACGTGTGAAACCGCAAATTATAAGTTTGCTATTCATACATTTGTATGAAAAACAAAGTTGTTTTTTGCGGTCCGAAAAATGATTGTATTTTGGCTAGTTGTAGGTAATAGATACGTTCATTTGGGCCTTCATGCGCGACTCCAAGTCACACTTGGCCAGTTTTTTTGGTTCAGTAGTTTCGGAGCGTTGAACCAACAAACAAATAAATTCCTCTATAAAATATTGAATGTGGATGCTAATGAAATCTTGAGGTTGGTGGACGACTTGAAGTAAATCTTATAAGGTTTGGTCCACAATAACTAACGAACAAACTAGGTAACTAAAAGATGTTTGTAATAATAACATGAAAGACCATTAAAATCTAATCACGTTTTATAAAATAGTTCTAGATTCGTATTTTCTTAAGAACAACACATTATTCCTCGCAATCTCTATTGAGAATTTCTCGTTCAATTTATATTATTTTTTCGATCTGGTGGTTGAAGTTTGTATAAAGTAAGAAATAGGGTTTGCACAAAGGTTTCTGTTTCAAGGCTTCGAGGGGAGCTGGCCGAGATTGCAACTGCACTTATATCAAGGTTATATTATATTGATATTTCTATCTATAAACTTGATTGGAGATTGCTTTTTTTCTATGATTTTCTTTAATAAAATTATATTGAAACTGGTTTTTGTTGAGATTGAATTTGAAGGTTTATTTTTTATTTTTTTGTGCAAGTATGTGTATGTGTACTATGTCTTTAAGTATCCTTTGTTTTCTGTCGTGCTTGCACGTTAAAAATACTGAACCAAATTAGATGAAATATGGTACAGACGACAACAGGTCAACGTATACGAATCGGTCAAATTTCACCAATCAAACATTAACCTACCCCCATTGCGATATGGTTGAAAACCGATCGCAGAAATTTGACAGATTGTGGTAATTTGATGTGCTGTCGTCTGTACACGCGGTCTAAAGCCTAAGAAAGAACATGGACTACTTTTTAGAGGATGGAATTCCCTTGGGACGTGGGTGGAACCGCGGAGACGAACTAGTATTGCATAAAAATTGAATTCTTTTATTACTTTGATTCATTTATTTGACATATATTTACATTTTAAATATTTCATAAACCATTAAAAAAAACAAAACATTTAAAAATATAAAAATAGTGTCCCACTGGCATCAGGAACATGGTCCAAGCTACCGGCGGTCAGGGCTCCATAGAGAGAAACCTCCTGACGATGCGTGCCGTGTCCAGAAGTACAGCTTTCTGCATCAAGCGCTTGATCCAACCGTCTAACGAGAGCCTCCTTAGGTGTAAGTCGAGACTCTTGGCAATTAAGCCATTGGTTGAAACCACTATCAGCGCAATGACTGCAGAATCCACATGCCATATGTCGACAATCTCATGGGCTAAATCAAGATTTTTAAGTGGTTTATCTTTTTCAGCTTTAATGATTATCATTTGCAATGTTCACGAGTGGTATATTATTTGCGACGAAACTCAATTTTCCTTACGTATAACTTGTATCGTAAACAACCATAAAATCATGGTACAGTCGGCAACACAAGCACGTTTTACAATTACGATACGTTTAATTTTTTAAAGAAAAGTTTGAATTTTTAACAAATTTTCTACCACAACCATTCTGGCGTATTTTTCTCTATTCGTAAAAAAATAATTTTAATGCTAATATCTCATTATTGAAATTTCGTTCACGTTCCGATTAATATCAAAGATCTTTTCAACAAATTAGATAACTATAATGTTCCTGACAAGTTGACTTATCTAGTAAGCATATGCGTGAAAATTAGGTGTGTAGCTGTAGCTTATTGCGAACATACAGATAAATGCGATTGAAAACCTTATTTTACCATACGTAGTGAAGTTTCGAATTTGTTAATCGTTAACCAATGATGTCATATTATTATATTAGGCATAACTGTCATCTTGTGGGCGTGGAAATAAGATATTTAGTGACAATGCTTGTAAATCACAGTTCAGTACTGGAAGCTACCTCTAAGGTTAAGAGTCGAGTACTCCTTAAGTAACATAAGCTGATTACTCCATTTAATGTTAAGTTGATACAAGATGTACTAGACCACGTAGAAATCTATTTATCAAGGAACGCATGTAAATTTGTTAAAACTAAGTTTTAATGCCAGCACATCAAACTTCCTCAATCTGACTTTTTTCAATCGATTTTCAACTTTATCGCAATAGTGGAAGGTTAATGATCGATTGGTAAAATTTGACAGATTCCTGTAGGTTGATCTACGTCCGTACTAGCAGTTTCCCGTAGTTTTGCCTGCGACGCGGGGGAACTTTTTGCAAGTTGCATTAAAAAATACTCACGTACTTATTATTTTAAAATTAAAACTGATAGTGTTCACTAGTTTATTGTGCTGACTGTACCGACCCTATGTTTGTACTTGATGTGTATATTACCGGTGAATGCATTTAGCTTGGTTGCTAAAATTAATTGTGGCGTTTCAAACCCATGAATTTGAATACTAACAATGTTTGGTATAAAATCGAATTATGTTTGTTTGTTCTCCCAAACCGCTTCTTATGGATACAGCTGTTATTGACCTGGGTATCAAATAACTAGACTAAAGTAAAAATCTGAATAGTCTATCTTTTAGACATGCATATTAAACATGTATTATTTGGGGGCACGGGAGTGCCCCCGCCAAGTCGAGCGCAACGCAAACACTGCCGTACCATCCTTTACTGGAACCATTTTGACGCATTTTCAGGCCTCTGTTTAAGAACCTCTGGATAATACCAGAACGCCGAAATTTTCATCATCCAGAAAGCTATAATCACATACGTAAAAACCAGAATTTCAAGTCTGTAGGTCATTCAATTTCGAAGTTAAGCGAAAGCAAAGTTTCGTATTTTCGACACTCACTCACTCATGATCATCAAAATAGAACTAGTACTTCCAATAAAGTCAGAGAGCTGAAATTTGGAACAGAGTTAGGATTTAATGACCACATATAAGGAAAACTATAAAAACTAGGATAATCGAAGATCTGGAGTACCTGGTGACCCTGATTAGAAAACACAAAAACCCAACCAAACTATTAGAGGAATCAACATAACGCCTTAGGTAGATATCAATAAGCTCACGTTTCTACAAAAAGAAGTGAAATCTCACCAAAAACATTCTGTAAAAAACTAGCCAATTCTCGCTGAAGCTGCTTATTTATCTCTAAAAAGTAATGAAATCTAGACAAAGTCGTGCTTAGTCTAAGGAGAAGCACGATATTTTTTTTTTATTTAAAAAACATGTATCCGATTTTTTTGATAATCTTTGATTGACTAAATAGTTCTAACTTTCTTAGAAAAATCCCTTTTTGTGATCTTACGCAAAACATTAGCTAACGAGACCAGACATACTAAACCAAAAAAAAACACATGAAGAAGTACCTACGTGGTAACTGAGCTGATTGCTACATCAATTTCTTCTATAAAAGAGTAGGAATTTCTTTTTGAAATCTTCTTCAAACTCTTTAATAAACTATCGAGTCACGTATAAAATTACATTCATGTTTTACTATAAAAATGCTGAAGCAGTTTCATCCAATATACCAATTACGTTATCGACGAAACTGTACCCTTTTACCATTTGAATTTTTTCACGTTCAGTAGAAAATCTTCAGCTTTAGTGTACTCGCACACAGCAGACTTTCAGTCGGCTGACAGTTTGATCGGGATTCTAAATCAGTGTAGAAATAAATGACAGCGCGCAAATTATAACAATCATCATCTGCCTAGCCTTTTCCCAACTATGTTGGGGTCGGCTTCCAGTCTAACCGGATGCAACTGAGAACCAGTGTTTAACATGGAGCGACTGGCCTGTCTGACCTCACAAACCAGTTACCCGCTGGCAACCTCGGCACCCTCCCTTAAGGACTGGTTGTCAGACTTTCTGGCTCTTCTGGCACTACCGGTTAACGACTGCCAAAGATGTTCAAATGACAGCCGGGACCCACCAGTTTATCGTACCTTCCGAATCACGGAAGAACTCGTTATGACAAGATGGTCACTCATCCACGGACCGACCGCGCCAAGCGTTGCTTTACCTTATGATCGATCGATCCGCGCGGCTTTGACTTAGCCACGAGCTCTTCTAAAAAAAAACAAATTATAACAAACAATAATTAAAAACTCTTACTAAAATCACGATTTAAAAAAGCTTTTTGTACACTACCTGGCCAACTGTCGGCCGACAGTTTAGTATACAGTGTGAGGGGAGCACTTGCTTAGGAAGATTTGAGACATACTTTTTTTCGCGAATTTTGACTACAGCATCTACATTTTGCGCTTCAAAGAACTGGACTAGCATATACATGCACAGTTTGCCCCAAATATCTTTGACTCTTTGCGCATTTGTTCGTATAGATATTGTCGAAAAGTTTTGCTTGTCTGAAGTTTGCTGCTAACTTAACATAAGTAAGAAAATATGTACAGACTCCTGAACATCAACCTACCATACATTCTGTCAAATTTCGTCAATAGATTTTCAACCTTATCACAATAGCGGAAGGTTAATGTTCAATTGGTAAAATTTTACAGATTCAGGTAGCTTAACCTGCTGGCGTCTGTACAAAATACAGAAAATTAACACAGTATGGATTGTAAAGGCTCGCGGTTACACGAGCTTATAAGCGCGTCAATGCTTAGTTACACGTGCAGCAATACGAGTTCACCCGCGCGTATTAAACGCTAGTCTGAATTCACCCTAACCCTCATTTACATAAACGAACCCATTTGACTAGATAACTTGATTGTTATTATATGTTTAGCATAAATTATTTATAGCCCAAGATCAGACCTTTACAATGGGATCGGGGATTTTGAATTAATTCTGTTGGTTTATTATTACTATGGAATATTATTAGATTGTTATTGAAAGGAAAAACAATAAACTCGAAAATATTATAAAGAGGATTTTTTTTGTTTGTTTGTTTGTACCCTAAAGGCTCCGAAACTACTGAACCGATTTGGAAAATTCTGGCACTGTTCAAAAGCGAGACTATCCCCGAGTAACACAGACTATATTTTGTCCAGCTACGGGCAGAAGTTTCCACAGGACGCAGGCGAAACCGCAGGTGTTATCCTGCGGTTTCGCCTGCGTCCTGTGGCGATTTTAGATATTAATACAAATTCACTTTGCATCTATAAATACATATTATGTATACAAATCAAGAACTACAGGTCCGATTTCCAAAATTCTTTCAGTGTTAGATAGCTCATTTATCAAGGAAGGTTATGTGCTTTATCCAAGTGCGCGGAACAGCTATTAAGTAATATAACCGTGTTATATGCTACCTGAGCCAAAATAGCTTACATTTGTATTCATAACCGTTGAACTGATCGTCTGATAGCCCAGTTGTAGTGCCATAGTTGGCGATAGCATATTCAAATTGCATATGCATGCATGCTGCAATTATATGTTGATTATTTTCATGGTTTATGTTGTTTATTTTTGATTTGGTATTCAGTTCTTTTTTGCAAAAATATGTTTGGTGTATTTTTTTTTGTTTTGGAAGGCACGTTAAATTGTTCCCGGCTGTCATTTGAATATCTTCAGCAGTTGTTATGTGTAGTCACATAGTTAAAGTCAACAAGTTACAACAAGTCTTACCTAGGGCATCAGGTTGATCAGGTTAAGTAGGTCAGACAGGCTGTCACTCCATGTAAAACACTGGTACTCAGCTGCATCCTATGAGACTGGAAGATGACTTAAACTTAGTTGGGAAAAGGCTAGGCAGATTATGTTTTGAATTGGATATTTTTTTGAAACAATGATTAGGAAATAAGTTTACCATGCTATCAGCATTCTCCTGTTAATTTTGGAATAAAGAAAAGACAAAATATAAATAAGTATAAAAATATACATGTCAAATAATTTTCATGCATTTATCATCAAAACTTGTACGCCATTACAATAACATAATCTCATGCCCTTGAACTGATAACCTCGAATTTGTCGCGCACTAAACTCGGAACACACCTTCGAGCAATCTTCGGAATAACATATTAACCTCGCTATCATAATACCTATAGCATTAATGTACACAACTGATTTGTTCTACGAAATAACTCTAGGAATAATGGCCAGGTCATTTCGACCACAAACTTAAAAATTTTAATCGGACTCGCGCATCAAGGGTTCCGTAGAATTTTTTTAAAATTTTTTTTATGTTAAACGGTTTTATTACAATGAAAATAATATACGTAATGTACTAAAAGCTAAAAAATAATTCGGTAAGTGCTAGCTACCAGATTGCACCAATCTTCTCATCAATCTGGGGTATTGATGAGAGAAGTAATAAAATCGTTGGGCGTTGCGTATCTAGAGTTAATCTATACTATCTATACTAATATTATAAAGCTGAAAAGTTTGTTTGTTTGTTTGAACGCGCTAATCTCAGGAACTACTGGTCCGATTTGAAAAATTATTTCAGTGTTAGATAGCCCATTTATCGAGGAAGGCACTTTTTATCCGGGTGCGCGCAGTAGTTTCTACGGGAAGGCGGGTGAAACCGCTGGCGGAAGCTAGTATATGATAGTTTCACGCACCCAACGATTTTATTATTTGTCTGATCAATAATCCAGATTGATGAAACTCTAGTATTTGTTGGGAAAGTGGTAGCAGAAATCAATTATCCGTGAAAATGTGAGCTCTGTAGTTATCACAGTTCACGAGATACAGCCTGGTGAAATACGGAAGGATGGACAGCAAAGCATTAGTAATAGGTACAGAACCCTAAAAACCGCACTTAGTAACCGTTCGAATGCATTCCGATATGAAACTTTGCAGTCATTTAGGAAATGGGATAAAACTCGTACAAAAAAAAATCATTATTTCGAACATCTAGGTCAAGGTAGAAAATAGTTTGGCATATTTTTACAATAGATGTTTTCGCTATTCGGAACGGGGTGTGTGTGACCCCTTTGGGGGTGGAAAAATATGTTTGTATGTGTGTATATGAAAGGTGAACGCGGTAATAATACATTAGAAGGGTCTTTATGTGAACGGGATGGTTCTTTTTAAGAAGCCTTTTGGTTATAGCTGCGTGGGTATGCGATATAATTTTATTATTTTCTGTACGTTTTTCTTTGTAGAATTTCCCGCTTCAAATGTGTGGGAGGATTAATTTTATTTAATGTATTGTACTGTATTAGATTTACGGCCATTTCCAATAAGCTATCTGTCTGTTGATTTCCGTACCTACTAGAGATTTAATTTTGAGATTAGCTCCATACAAGTAAAGTCAAATTATTATTGGCTGGTTTTCATTTCGCACAGCAGTTAAGCATTGCCATTCAACGTGGCAATGAATAATTTTAGTTGAAGTAAGAAATGTACAATGAAAAAAAAAAACAATTTATACTTAAAAAAATATTATCTCTAGTAACTAATTCGATAGCTAGGCAGTATATGGAATTCCACAGTTATTAAAATAATGTAATAAAGTAAATTTTTGTTTTGAACTGTTGCGATTAAATTCCAAAACTTGTTCGCGTACATTTGTTCGCGAACCAAAAATGTTCATCGCCGGGAGACCACTGCTAGCATATGTTCGCGCACAAATGTTGCAAGTCCTCGTACATTTTAGAAATGATTGCACGCAAACTGTTTGCTAGTAGAATTATAGAAGTGCCACACAGTGGAATCTTACCTTACAAATACTGCCTTAAAATATATCAAAATACATTAATAACTTCTACAAAATTAATGACAGTTATTTACTTTTTGTTCCATCAGTACTTAAAAACGCATTGCTGTAATTACATTTCTAAAAACAAAAGTATGAAAGCACTTTAATTTCAACGTATCCATTTTAAAATAAATAGGTTGAATATAAATTGATAAGAATATTGGTATTTTATATTACTTATTTTTTACTGGCGGCCATTTTCCTGAAGATTCAGTGAAATATTGAATTCTATTGATAGAAATCAAAAGCGTACTATTTTGTTAAGATGAATGCGACGACTAGAAGCGGGAAATTCAAATATAAAATGGTTTTTTCATGTTTTACCTAAGTTAACATTCAATATGAGGCGTGATCTTATGATTGGCGGTTATAATATCCCACAAAGTAATTTCTGATGTCCTTGTTTAACTCCGAAACTTCTTA
>NWSH02000162.1:2972487-2982720 GCA_002382865.2 Heliothis virescens | reverse complement strand
CGACCACTAGAAGCGGGAAATTCAAATATAAAATGGTTTTTTCATGTTTTACCTAAGTTAACATTCAATATGAGGCGTGATCTTATGATTGGCGGTTATAATATCCCACAAAGTAATTTCTGATGTCCTTGTTTAACTCCGAAACTTCTTACAAATTAAATGTAACTGTAAAAAACGTTTTATTGCGAAATATCATAGTTTCGACAGTTTATAGTTCATAATAAGAAGTTTCGGAGTTAAACAAGGACATCAGAAATTACTTTGTGGGATATTATAACCGCCAATCATAAGATCACGCCTCATATTGAATGTTAACTTAGATAAAACATGAAAAAAACATTTTATATTTGAATTTCCCGCTTCTAGTGGTCGAATGCACCTTAAAGTATAAAATTCCTTTGTGTCAGCGAGATTTCCTGTTGTTTTAGGGTTCCGTATCCAAAGGGTAAAACGGGACCCTATTACTACCTAAGCCTCCGCTGTCTGTCAGTCTCTAGGCTGTGTTTCATAAACCGTGATAGCTAGAAAACTGAAATATTCACAAATTATGTATTTCCGTTGCCGCTATAATAAAAAATATTAAGCGGACCCCCCATACAATAAACGTGTGAAACCGCAAATTATAACTTTGTTATTCATATATTTGTATGAATTTGTATGTTATTCATAATTATATTTGTAAGAAAAACAAGGTTATTTTTTGTTGCGGAAAAATGTTTGTACTTTGGCTTCTGCGCCAGTCCAACTCGTACTTGGCCGTTTTTTTGAAATACAATAAAATTCGGTCAAACAAAGGTTAAGCAACACTTGGCGCGTTATGTTTGTGGATGGGTGAGACCGTTTTCTTGTATTTATGCAACATTTTGTGCGGAAGATGTATTTTATACGTTGAAATAAAAATGTATTTTTAAAATTTAAGACTGTAAAAATGTATTATATTCTAACCTGAAAACCTTCTACTATGCAAATATAATTATGTAATATGCTGTCGTGAATCTACCTAGTTTTCGTACAGTTCTGAATAAGTAGTTTAAAAATATTACGTACAAACTAAAAATATAATGTGAAGACAGTATTTTGTGTTAACACTAAATTAATTGAAAAACATGTCTATCATTAATCATACTTTTTTTTCTGACGACATTTTTGTTAATTAATAATAATTAAATAAAGTTATAATTAAGTACTCGTATATATTTAGGCGTGTTTTTTGACTTGATACATAGTTTTCATAATGTGCTTTTATCCATCTACCTACTTATCTGATAGATAATGCCAAAAAGCAGTCAAAATTAAAAACATTTCTAACGGCCGTTCCCAATAACCTATCTACCTCTGGATTTGCTTACTAGAGATAGAGTTTTGACATTAGCCCCATACAAGTAATGTCAAATTCCTATCTCTAGTAAGCAAATCCAGAGATAGACAGAATATTGAATTCCGCAGTAAGTCGTTATCTATCGGATAGCTATCTAGAAGTTTATCTGGAACCTCTCAAACAGACCCTTATTATTTTAAAAAACATATTTAGTTCTGGTATAGCTCTTAAACAAATAGTAATTTCAGGTTTGATAGCAATCCTTTGAATGATAGTTAACATACTGTGAGAAATATTTTAACGTAAATTAATTAACGTCGCTCTTTCAACGTGTTCTATACTCAAAAATTCTAAGACGTCATAGAATCTTTAAGTACAGACTTCAGCGGATTAATCTACCCGAATCTGTAAAATTTTACCAATCGAACATTAACCTTCCACTATTGTAATTAGGTTGAAAATCTATTGAAGATATTTGACAGATTGACGTAGGTTGATGTAGTGTCTGTAAAATATTATCTATACATACATATAAAAAAAATCGTGTGTGTACATTAAATATTTTTACAAAACAAAATATGTAGGGTTGTTAGGAAATGAAAAAAGAGTAAGAATTTGACAAAAAAAATTGACTGTTTGTATGTTTGTCTGTTTGCACACGCTAATCTCTGGATCCACTGGACGGATTTTGATGAAACTTGGCAGACATGTAGCTCATATATCAGAATAACATATAGGCTTTTATATATTTTTTAACATTTTATATACTTTTTAACCGGGTACGGGAAATAGTTCACTCGGGAAGCGGGCGAAGCCGCTGGCAGAAGCTAGTAGGAAATATACTTAAATTTTTTTTTAATGAATACCTACCAATCAAAGAAACCCCTGACATTATACCACATACCTAGAAGAGGTTGTTTCAAATAATAATGTCGTCTTAATTACAGTTGGTAGTTCAAGAAAGTTTGTTCAACACAAGTGCTCCCGACTCACACAGGCTACATTGTACTACTTCGTCCTCACTTGTAGGAACCTAGCTATCTAGGTATAGGTCCTAGTACTGTATGTACAAAAGTTTCAAGACCCGTGTTGTTGCTTTAGAACAGGCAATCTTAACTGAGTGAGCGGAATTGAAAGCAGACGAACTCGACTGTCATTCTTCTTAATAAATCTTTATCTCGAACTATAAGCTTGCGGAATTGGAGGTACCATGCTACAGGTATGTGCCCGACCCAGTTCTCGAAGATGGTCATGTCACATTGTACTGGGATCGACCTATCATCACCTACAGACCTAACAGACCAGATATAGTGGTGATAGATCGATTAGAGCGCCGCGCAATGATTGTAGACATCTCCGTGCCACATGACGAGAACCTCGTGAAGGCTGAAAAAGATAAACAACTGAAATATCTTGATTTAGCCCATGAGGTTGTCGACATCTGGCATGTGGATTCTGCAGTCATTGTGCGTATAGTCGTTTCAGCCAATGACTTAATTGCCAAGAGCCTCGAGTTACACCTAAGGAGGCTCTTGTTAGACGGTTGGATCAAGCGCTTGATGCAGAAAGCTGTACTTCTGGACACGGCACGCATCGTCGGGAGGTTTCTCTCTATGGAGCCCTGACCGCCGGTATCTTGGACCATGTTCCCGATGCCAACGGGACACTATTTTTTATTTTTAAATGTTTTGTTTATTTTATTTTTTAATGAAATATTTAAAAATGTAATTATATGATGTTAGATAAATGAAAGAACAGAAAATCTTTATCTTAATAATCTTTGATAGTAGTTACGAGTAGTCAGAAATCATAAATTCTGTGGACCAGTCTTAAGGTCCATTTACACATTGCGATTTCATTGCCCGTTGCTTGTCATTTTATTGCAGGAATATTTGACAGACGACCATTTACCTATTGCACGATTACGTTTACACAGTGCGAGTAGCATCTTGCTGCAATAAAATGGCAAGCAACGGGCAATGAAATCGCAATGTGTAAGCGGGCCTTTACCAAGGGGTATTGTGTTACCCGTGTAACTGGATTCAGGAGGTCAGATAGGCAGTCGCTCCATGTAAAACACTGGTACTCAGCTGCATCATATTAGACTGGAAGCCGACCACAACTTAGTTGGGAAAAGGCTAGTTAGATGATAGTAAGGAAGTGGTGGTTACATAAGCAAAGTTAGGTACATCTGCGGTTAAATGCTACATGCATATTACCAGTTTCTAACTAAAGATAATATTGTGGTTTCAATGAAGTTTCTTTTATGTAGTCGAGGTCTCTTTGTGGACAAACTGTTCGCAAAGTGACCTCGTTCTAAAATGTAATTATATAATAATCAAGTTATTTTATACGTGTAGAACCCCACACACTGCAAACTATTGGTAGGCCGATAGTTTCATCGCATTTGCGTAAGACAATTGTTCTCAGTTGGTCCTTGATGAGTTCCTTTTGGAGAAACTACTAAGACAAAAAGAACAGTTTAATCTGCAATAGTGTATTTCGAAGGTAATCGTGAGGCCAATCAAATTATTAATTCGATCTGATACCTGTTGGATACCTGATCGTTGTAATATACGCACTTCGTATTTAATTTATGATCCCGATCCAACTATCGGCTGTCTAATAGTTTGCATTGTGCGGGGACTTTTAAAAGGCTACAGAAATAACATACACCTTATTGTACATTCCAACACATGGATGTTTAGCAATTCACTATATTCTTGGCTCATCAAATAGAAAAGTTTGGTTGTTATGAGACACGCTATATTATTTTTGTTGTAGCATATACGACTGCTGAATACATGATCATACCTACTAGGTTAAATATTTAAATAAAAAATCTTAGCAATATGAAATTTTCGTCTTTTATTTACCAAATAACAGCTTTGTTATTGACCCTTAAAGACTATAGTTAGCAGTTTAAAACACTCTCTAAAAACCTTTATGAATACAAAATGGCGTTTACGATGTAACGGCTACGATTGTTCACAAATTCATTGTTTTAAAGGCGTTTTTATTTCAGTGAGTATATTT
Source organism: Heliothis virescens (assembly GCA_002382865.2). Lineage (NCBI taxonomy): Eukaryota > Metazoa > Arthropoda > Insecta > Lepidoptera > Noctuidae > Heliothis > Heliothis virescens. The sequence continues at coordinate 2,978,366 of NWSH02000162.1, read as the reverse complement.
TTTTAATTTGATTATAACTTTTAAGTACATATTAACGTTTTTAAGCGTAATGTCTTGTTGAAATGAAGTCTTGTTTTAAGGTATTTTTCTATCTTACCTTACGGCCACCGTAGGCGAGGGTAAGACTTACTGACTTAGACCCACCACACGTCAGGACGGGTCACGGAGGGGTCATTTGATGACCTCCCACCAAAAAAAGCCTAGAACAGAAATTATTATGAAATTAGTAAGTTTGTTTTAACTAAACCTTGCTAAGAGTTTCTTGCACCGACAAGCACCATTTACTTATAAGTACCGATCCGGAACGATGTTATTTTTCTCGGGCAAGCATAAAATAACTAATTTAAACCACAGCCATTTACCGTGATTTTACCCGTAAATATTTCACGGAACTAGATATCGGACACTTATTACGTAACTTTGACTGCAATTTCAGTTATTATTTTGATCGATTCATAATCTAGGTTTATAGGTTATTTGAATTTTGTTATTAAATACTACTCAATACTCAATTCTTTATTTGCATTCCATATGTTATACAGGTGGTATTTTATAGAGTTAAAACAATATATTAGAAACAATATGGACCCGGTAGGGCACAGAATAAAGAGGCTAGAGAGGTTTGCAGTACATAGTAGTACTAAAAATTATGCTTATTGCTAAAAACTTAAGTATACTATTATATTATATTTGTGTGTGTGTGTGTACTATAAACAGTCAGACGTATTTAGATTGTAAATGTTAATTTTTTGACAAACAGTCACCTACAAAGGAAGAAAGAAGATAAAATACAAATCGTACAAACGCTAGCACACCAATCTACCATAATCTGTCAAATTTCTTCACTTGATTTTCAACCTTGTCTCAATAGCGGAAGGTCAATGTTTGATTGGTTTTGACAGATTCAGGTAGGTTGACCTGTGGTCGTCTGAACCAAAGTTTTTTTTATGTGCAACCCAAACTCACATATTTTTATAAAGGCATGTCTCTGGTACAGTTACATCTATTTATCTATAACTAGCCGTTTTCCCGCGGTTTCACTCGCATCCCGTGGGAATTACTGCCCGTACCCGGATAAAATATAGCCTATGTCACTCGTGGATAATGTAGCTTTCGAATGGTGAAAGAATTTTTAAAATCGGTCCAGTAGTTTTTGAGCCTATTCATTACAACCAAACAAACNCGTACCCGGATAAAATATAGCCTATGTCACTCGTGGATAATGTAGCTTTCGAATGGTGAAAGAATTTTTAAAATCGGTCCAGTAGTTTTTGAGCCTATTTATTACAACCAAACAAACAAAGTTTTCCTCTTTATAATATTAGTATAGATAAACACGATAAAAATTGCACCGTCAAAGATATTCCACAGGATAATACATCACAAACAAGGAAAGGAAAAAATTAAAAAGTTCTCACACAATGCATAAAGGACAGACACTAGAGTCGTTCTAAGAAGCCTTGCAATTCGCGACAACCTTTGTCGCTATGAAATGTTCACATTCTGTAATTAGTTCTGCCGCTCTAGCTAAAGGTATGAGAAAGCAACATTTTTACATCATTGCTACTAGAAGTAGAGTTGTTTGATAATATTATCTTTGAGATTAAGTATTTATAAGATGTACATAGTCTATACAATATCCTGATAGAACTAGCTTCTGCCAGCGGCTTCATCTGCGTCCTGTATAAATCCATAGCCTTCCTCGATAAATGGGCTATCTCGATAAATGGGTTGTTATCGCATTAATATCTATACTAATATTATAATCTATACTAATATTATAAAGCTGAAGAGTTTGTTTGTTTGTTTGCACGCGCTAATCTCAGCAACTATTGGTCCTATTTAAAAAAAATCTTTCAGGGTTAGATAGCCCATTTATCTTTTATCCGGGTCGAGTAGTTCCCACGGGACGCGGGTGAAGCCGCTGGCTGAAGCTAGTTAAGTATATAAATAGCTTGTAATATAGACGGTATAACGCAAACAAATGATAATATAATTTGCAAGTATTAAGGTCTTGTATACTTTAGTATACACATGCTCGCTAAATATAGCTGTGTAATGGAACTATTTTTAGCTAAGTCTGTAGAAACTAAGATATATTATGATGTTTCAGTAGCAATCTTCACAGGCAAAGCTTTGGTTCTGGATTTTGGCTATATTTTTATATTTTTATAATCCATAGATTAATAGGTTGACTTTTTAGAATTCTGTACCCAAAGGGTAAAACGGGACCCTGTTACCAAGACTTCTCTGTCTGTCTTCTTGTTTGTTTATCCGCCTGTCACCAGGCTGTATCTCAAAAACAGTGATAGCAGGAGAGCTAAAATATTAACAGGTTTAACAGCAAATACTGAAAACAGTCAAAAATCAATGTCTTAATTCTGAAAATTAAATCAATTAAATTAAATTTAATTGTGAAAATAAAATCAATGGTTTCCATACAACAAATGTTTTTGGTCGTTTTATGCTTAACGGTTACGTTAATAGGTACAGAATTCTTCGTGTGCAAGTCCGACTCGCACTTGGTCGGTTTTTTTCGTCATAAAGGAAATACTTATTTGCAATTGCTAATCCATTGTTCAATGAGTGCTTAGTAAACTCAAGTTAAGTAAACGGTTATAATTCGCGATTAGCTTAAACTTCATTTTTAACTTGTAACTTGTTAGTTGATTCTTCATAAAGTTAAAGTTTTATGTAGATGAAGCTAAGAACTCTCAAGTGATTATAAGGTTATTTCATACGTGCATTTGTTGACTTATTAACTTTTTTAACAGGCTATATATTGAACTAGCTTCTGCCAGCGGTTTCACCCGCGTCCCGTGGGTATTACTCGGCGCACCCAGATAAAAGTAGCTTAGGTATAACCTTCCTCGATAAATGGGCTATCTAAAACTGAAAGAATTTTTCAAATTGGATCAGTAGTTCCTGAGATTAGCGCGTTTAAAGAAACAAACTTTTCAGCTTTATAATATTAGTATATCAACTGCCTCGTTGGTCTAGTGGTCGCATAGCCGACTGCTGTGCACGAGGTCTCGGGTTCGATTTCCGGGACGGGCCGAAATCGCTTTGTGGGTTTTAGAAACTTTCACAAAGCAGCCCGGAGTTGGAAGTTGGTGATTGATACACCCGTGCATCGGAGAGCACGTTAATGTCGGTCCTGCGCCTGATCTCTCTCCGGTCGTGTCGGATTGCCGTCCCATCGGGTTATGAGAGTGAGGGAATAGGGAGTGCACCTGTGTCTGCGCAAATGCTGTGCAGTATAATATGTCCTGCGCAGCTGGCTGATCTCCTTACCTATATGAAAACAGCCGCCGTGGCCGACAATCGGCTAGGACGCCATTATTATTAGTAAATCGATAAATAAATATTATTAAAATCGGAAAATAAAATGTGCAGTGATTTAGAAGCGCGCACAGTGTTTTATTTAGTTGACCATTTTAAAAACATTTTTTGGGCATAGCTTGTGTTTATTTTTGGGCATAGCTTGTGTTTATTTTTGGGCATAGCTTGTGTTTATTTTTGGGCATAGCTTGTGTTTATTTTTCTGCATAGCTTGTGTTTATTTTTCTAAAAATAGTCTGTTGTGTTTATATGTATATTTGTAGTCTTTCTAATACGAGAATATAGCGAGGATTGCATTTACTACCAAATAAATAGTTGCCTGTTGTTTCACTCACATCCTAAGGTAACTTTTCCCGCATTTGGATAAAAAATAACCTGCATTAGATAAGGGAAGGGGTCAGATGATTTCCCATCTCAAAAAAGTGGCTGTGACATACGGACGGACGGACAGACAGACAGACAGACATGACGAATCTATAAGGGTTCCGTTTTTTGCCATTCGGCTACGGAACCCTAAAAAGAGATATAATTTACATAGTTTCGCCTTTCTATTTTTTAGGGTTCCGTACCCAAAGGTACCGTTGTCTGTCTGTCTGTTTCCAGGCTGTATCTCATTAACTGTGATAGCTAGAATGCTGAAATTTTCACAAATGATGTATATCCGTTGCCGCTATAACAACAAATACTAAAAATTAAAAAAAATATTATTACGGCTGTTGATTTATATTCATTTATTGCAAAATTGTATACTAGTAGCGCCATGTATTAGAAATAATGTGCAACTTAAGTAACTCACACTTGACCATTCCTATTGTACTTTTTTCATAGGTAATGGTACGGAACCCTTCGTGCGCGAGTCCAACTCGCACTTGGCCGGTTTTTTTCCAGACAGCAATCAAGCAAACCACTAGGATCGACAGAAATAATTCCAACTATTTAGATTGATGGATCCACAGTGCAACCATAAAAATAAGCGGCCATAGCTCGCGAATTGATTAGCTACGTAATAGCTAAGGCTTTATTTAGGTCATGCGTGCTTTGTTAGGCCTTTTCGGTCATATGAAGGTTTATGTGGGTATATGACTAGGTTATATTAAGTTGAATAGGGGCTCATGGTTCATTGTGATGAACAAATCATCATATGTATTTGTATGTTGTGTGAAATTCTATTTCCTGCAGTTCCTACAGCATCTTCTAGACTAGCTGTATACAAAATTTCATTTAAATCGGTTTAACAATTTCGAAAGGAAAGGGCAACGTAGAGACAGACAGAGTTGATATTGCATTTATAATATTATAGAGTGATATACTGGCTTCCGCCTGTGGTTTCACCCACTTCTCGAGGAAGTAACTTTTTATTTTTATTCGGGAATAGAAAATTTCCGAATAAAAAGCAGCCTATATGTTATTCTGATATATAATCAATTTTATTGCTAAGTTTCAACAAAATCCGTTCAGCCGTTTGCGCGTGAAAGACTAACAAACGCACATACATCCCCACAAACTTTCGCATTGTAACATTAGTAAAAATATCCACAAACGAATACAAACATTTTAGGAATTCACTCTAAAAATATCCTGCATAGACTTGGTTGCAAAAAATTGGACACACCGAATTGTCTCGTCACAGTAACATAGGTTGACACGCGGAATCACTCGCCTGTTCAGTTGTCTAACGCAAAGCCAGTTGTCAACCAGTCAACTGGCTTTCGTTACTAAACTGTGCAGTTTAGACGATTTTTCCTTTTTCGTTTTTGGTTCGTGTGATTGTTTTTAATCGACTTCAAAAAAGAAGTAATTATTTGTTATGTTTTTGATAGCTCTAGTTTCCACCCACGGTTTCACCCACTGAGGAAGTAGCTCCCGAATAGGGATAAAAGCAGCCTATATCATGTTTCGGATAACCGAACCTATATTTCTGCCAAGTTTCATCAAAATCTGTCTAGAAGTTTTTGCGCGAAAGAGTTACGCACATCCGTACATACACACAATATCCTCACAAATTGTATAAGCTGATAGGATATATCAGCTTTCTAAGATGTGTTATTGCCAAAACACCATGGGTCACCCATCCAAGGAATAGAAAATGTGTGGTTGAAATCTTGCATAGCTATTTTTTTGGTAAATCTCGTTTTATACAATTTCCCTTAAACAATCATTGCATTATAATACAGGTATTATTTTTATTTTAAATGTTAGGTCTAACATTTAAAATTAAAATGGCTTTAAAAACTCTACACCAACATTATTCTCAAACCAACTCCAGACAAATTGTACCCGACAGTCGGTAGTAACAAATCGGAAATGTCATCCCACGCCATCCCTCCTATTAAATATTTATATCCATCAAATAACCTGTCAAAGGAACGTTCCATCTCTACGTTCCGTTTTACGGACAAAAGTAAGATAAGTAGTGGTTACGTTTCGTTCCGCCTACATAATTTAGTTTGGGTCATCATTTTGCTAGGTCGGATGGGTGAGGGATGGACGTGGTTAGGGCAAGACCTTAGTGTTTGTCAGCTTATATTAGGAGGTTA
>NWSH02000162.1:2944987-2964987 GCA_002382865.2 Heliothis virescens | reverse complement strand
GTGTCGCTTTTAGTATTTTTAGTGAAATTGTTGAATTATTATGGTTAACGTCAAATGCTGTTGCTGTCTACGATGGTAAAGAGGGTTCTTAACTTATAAAAATAGTTAAACGGTATTAAATAGTAATGATATGTGGGGTTAACCCGAATGAATCTATTGTTTAATTAGTTTTTGAGATTACGCGTTCAAGCAATAAAAAAAACTGACACAAGCAAAATAAGAAGAATGCATTCCTCACAACCTTGTACTCTATTTCAGACTAGCTGTTTTCCTGCGGTTTCACCCACGTCTCGTGGCAACTACTAGCCCATGTTACTCGGAAATAGCTTTCCAACTGTGCAATAATTTTTCATATCGGTTTAGTAACTTCGGAGCCTTTAGGGTACAAACAAACGAACAAAAAAAATGTTTCCTCTTCATTATATTAGTATAGATATACATAGATGCAATTGTAGACGCTGCATAACTCTTGCTTCCATACTCCATCAAAAAATCCTTCATAGCCATATAATGTTCACAAAAGCAAATAATAAATCGTTCAAAAACAACTCAAGTTTAAGCAGAGGTGGTAACAACAGCTCTATACATATAATGAAAGCAATAAGTTGTAAATCACTGGGGGGTGTTACAAAACCCTTCATCTGCATATCTTAATGCTACAAGACCTTCAGTGTTTATTTGAAGAATGTACAAATATTTAGACCCTTGTGAAATTGCGTATTTATTTATAGGAGCTCACAGATTAAAAATATAATTTAAACGTTAGTAAAAAAAATGCAGGTGGGACAAACAAATTACTCAAATATTGACAGTAGTTTACTTTTCTACAAAAGGGTTTAAATAATGTTCGACTAACGCTAAATACAGATTGTACTGATTGTAGATTTGTTTGTCACGCCTGCGTTACTTTTTACCAACGTTTAAATTATATTTTTAATACATTAAAATATATATTTTGTTTAAGTAAGTATCGAATAAAATAATATAATGTACGGTATAAGGTACTGTATACTCTTTACACTAAATTAAAGAGCTTGTTTTTCCCATTTTAGTTTGTGGTTATTTTTTGCAGTCGGATTTTTTTGCTAAGAACGATTATTTATAATGGCTATTTGGATTATTTATAATGGATAGTTGGTGGGGATCTTTATCATTTCAACATGGTAGTGCGTCCATTACAATGAAACAGCACAAAGTCTAATGGCGTTCACAATAACTTCAGAATAATCGTTGGCAAACTATCTGCTGATAGTAGGCCAACAGTTTAGGTTACAGTCAACAGGGGCTTTTGATGACCGTCATTATATGCCTGGTCTTTCCCAACAACATTGAGGTCGACTTACAGTCTAAATGGATGCAGCTGAGTACTTGTGTTTTCATGACACGACAACCTATCCGAAATCTTCAACCCTGTACCCTTTGGAAAGGTTGTCAGAATTTCTGGTCTCTAACTACCAGTGACGACTGCCAAAGATGTACAAATGACAGCCGCGACCCACCGATAACGTGCCTTCCGAAAACAGGAAAAAATCGTCACAAGCATGACATAGATGGTCAACCACGGAACGCCCACGCCAAGTGTTGCTTAACCTCGTGTAGCTGTTACTAAGCCACGAGTTAACCTTGTATTGGAAGGTCGAATTATGCTAATTTCACTGACTCCATGCTCTTAAATATCACTGATTTAAGTGAAAGGTTCTGATATAAAAAAAATGCATACAAATAGACTATATAAGTCACTGTAACATTGTGAATACCCATCAAACTGTTTACGATCTAAATATATAAATAAAACTCAAAGGTAACTGACTGTCGTTAAGTGATCTATCAACGCATAGCCCAAACTACTGGAGGGATTGAGCTGAAATTTGGCATACATATAGATGTTATGACGTAGGCATCGGTTAAGAAAGGATTTCCTGAAATTTCCACGGAAACGGGACAAACGGGATTTTAAGTTTTACGCGGGCAAAACCGCTGGCAAAAGCTAGTTCAACATAATATTAAAACGGACAGATTACAATCTTACGATTGTCAAATTGTGAACTTTCCAACGGCTGTCTCTTATTGGTCATGGACGCAGAATGGTCAATTGTACGGCCAACTAATCAGGGAAATCTATTATAAGGAAGACCAATCACGGACAGCCTTCGGACAGTTCACAATTTTTCGACAGTTTGTAATTTCGCAAGATAGATTGTAACTTAACGGTATTTATAATCTCACGGTGACTTATACCCTTCTACAGCTTTGAAGGTTTATCTTACATGTTATATTAAAAATATCGATAAAAAATATTAAAAACGAGATTAATTATAGCGCGGCCTTCGATGGAAAAACCTTTGATTTTGATCTACTGCTGATTAACGCTCCGAGATTTTTATTTTTACTCGGTACCTAGTTATAATTATAACGATATTTTTTTTCATCGTTGATTCGTTTTAAAAATATAATAGCGACCTCTAAGGTGCTTTTCCAGGGAATGTTTAAAAAAGCTTTTAATTTACAAAAGGTTCTTAAATTTGAACATCTTTGGCAGTCGTTACGGGTAGTCAGAAGCTAGAAAGTCTGACCACCAGTCTTACCAAGGAGTATCGGGTAGCCCGGGTAACTGGGTTGTGGAGGTCAGATAGGCAGTCGCTCCATGTAAAACACTGGTTCTCAGCTGCATTCGGTTAGACTGGAAGCCGACCCCATCGTAGTTGGGATAAGGCTAGGCAGATGGCAGATGGATGTTCTTAAAGACTCTTTCTCTGCTTTCTCTTTCTTTCCTTCTATTTCTATCTATCTTTTTCATCGAAAGTTGAAGTCAGTCAATTAGTTTATGTGTATCCTCAAATTAAGTTAACATTCTTAAATCACTGCGCTGACAGTTTACTAAAAATCAATATAACGTCCATTTCTCTTCACAGATCAATAAAATAAATTCAAAAATAGTCCCACAAATTGTCGACGAAAACAACGAAATTGGTTTTCCGCCCCAAAAACAATGAAAAACACATTAAAATTATCAAATGATTGCCTCCATTATGACGGTGTAGTATTAATTGTTCGTCGTATCAATGTTGATAATTGTACTGAAACTCATGAATATTTTGTATTAGATGTTCAATATTGATAATATATCGGATATTGTGTTTGTACCTGTTAGTTTGTGAATTAGTTTTGTACTAGTATTTTATGTTTACTCATGGTTATTAGAGTTTTGCAAGTTAATTTTCTCAATACGTTAATTAACATACAACTTAATTACGTAGCATTTACTTTTAGAACTGTTTATTTAATAAAGCAATCATCGGCTTTTGGTCGTATTATAAAGGCGCTCACTCACGAAATAGTAAACGTTGTTAACTGGCAAAATGAATGAGAGGGTAATATTCGAATCAAGTGATGTAACATACGACTCTTTAATTCAGCCGAGTTACGAATCGAGCACGTAAACTTGTCAAACTTGGAATCGGAACTTTAGAGTCGAATATGTCAAATGAGAGATTAGAATTCGTCATCACAGCCAAAAAACGTCCAATGCTGGGCTACTGCCTTCCCACGTTTGCTAATACTTACTATTTAATTTTTTTACCATATTTTTTTACCTTTGTTGATGTTACTGCCCATCTCTGAGCAGTGGTGACATCCCATTTGGTACTTTGAGGGTACCGCACTTAAGAAAAGTACGCATGTACACAAACTAAAACTGAAAATAATAAAAAATACGCCTTAGCACCTCAGGGATAGAGTTTATTTTATTTAATTCAGTTTATAGTGGCAGCTGCTGTGTTAAAGCGGTAGTTTATTCTAAGAAAGTTATTGATAAATTGATCGAGGTGTCATTTGTGACCTATAAAACTATCACTAAGGCTTAGTCACCCATCAAACAAAATACAGCTTAACCTACCATTACTCGCATTTGTTTTCAACAAAAAACTATTAAATTTTCAAAGAAACTAAGTACCACCTGAACTCAAAAGATAGTTTCGCAAATTTAAACAACAACGGACTTATGTATAAAAATCATTATAATAATAATGGCTGGATGTAGAGCACTTGAGGGCCTGTTCCAACAAGTAGGGACAGTGATAACGAGGTCCTAAGTGTGACAGGGACAGCTATAGGTTTGTTGACATCGATTTTTCGCGACCTCCAAAATTATACGGTGTCGTGATGAGGAGTATAAAGTTGATTGGTTAGTGACCGATATAAGATTAGGCTTTGGTTTTTTGTTAGACTGGAATACAGATTAATTTTGACTTTTACTATAAATGCAAAAATCTGTATGTCTTAGACTTTGACTTTCACGTCAGAATTGTTTTAAATGTCTGGTACATAATCTAAAACCTGAGAAAGGACAGGGTACTTTACCCAGATACGGGAAGAAGTACCTCCGGACGCGAGTGGAATTGCAAGGAGCACCTTGCAGTAAGTTTAAGAAGTATCTAGATTTTCATCACTTTTCATTGAAATTGTAATGGTAGGTATCTAAAACTAGTTTCTAGCTCCACGTGCATTTTATAGCTCTGCTTTCCAAAATCCGAAACCAATATAGAATCCATTCTAGAGTACAGAGTCCTGGAGTATCCAATACAGTCACAGTATTGAAGGAATTACTTATAACATTACTAGCTTCTGCCAGCGGCTTCGCCCGCTTCCCGAGGGAACTATTTCCCGTACCCGGATAAAAAGTAGCCTTTGTTCCTCAGGGTCTATTCTATCTCTGTACCAAATTTCATCAAAATCGGCTCACTGGTTTAGGCGTGAAAGCTTAACAGACAGACAGACAGAGTTACTTTCGCATTTATGATATTAGTAGGGATAGTAGGGATAATCCCAATAATATATTTTCTAAATATCCTGTAGGTACGTACAAGATAAACCACGTAGAGTTGTGTGAATTTTCCACCGTACGGTAGAGTATCAACCTATTATAATATTCGACGGGAATCTCCCAAGGTATAAAGGGTTTCATGGAGGAAAATATTTTCCTGTTGACAGATTTTCCAACGTGTTATGACGGCGTGGGAAAAGTTTCAAAAATAGCACGTTATTTGCAGCAATTTTGTACTTGGTGTACAATTTTTTTGTTGAAAGTTAGTAAAAGGAATTTGGTTTTGTAGCGTTAGGTTTAAAATCTGGTTTAGATTTTTCGTAGATCTTGTAATCGATAATATTATCATTAATCAATCCATAGAATTCGATATATATTTCTCAATATTATGTTAGCAAGTAATTCTTAAGGTGAAGGAAAACATCTCGAGGAAACCCGGACCGTTAAGTCTGAAATCACCAACCTGCATTGAGCAGGCGTGGTGATTAACACCCCGTTTACACATTGCGATTTAATTTCCCGTTGCTTGCCATTTTATTGCAAGATGCTACTTGCACTGTGTTAACGTAATCACGCAATAGGTAAATGGTCGCCTGTCAAATATTCCTGCAGTAAAATGGCAAGCAACGGGCAATGAAATCGCATCAATCATCAATCTCTCGCTGTGTGAAAGGAGGCCTGTGTCCAGCAGTGGGACGACAAATAAAAGGCTGATGGTGACCATGAAGAAACTCTAAATTGCCCATTATCATCTCTGATTATAATTATGTCTCATTCGCAATGTCTAACGTTTTACCTATCTAATCACAACCTCAGAACTTCACCTTTAAAAAATGTGCTATATCACAAAGGGCTCCAGAAATGAAAAATATTGCCTTATCAGTATTTACTAACAGTAATTAAATATTCAATTAGATTTGTCGCTGTAAAATCGAATGCCCTCCAGCTAAAATTCAGCCTTAATATTTAAGTAATTCATTTATTTTCTGACTGGTTAAGTAATCAAATTAAGAGGTTGTAGTCTTTGTTTACTTGATTCTTATTGGTCTATTCTATTGTTGTTATTGACAAAATAGACGGAGCTTGTGGCTGAGTCAAAGCCACGCGGATCGATCATAAGGTTAAGCAATGCTTAGCGCGGTCGGTCCGTGGATTTTATTGTCACCACAAGTTCTTCTGTGTTTCGGAAGGTACCAGGTGGGTCCCAGCTGTCATGTAATCATCTTTGGCAAATGCTCCATTACAGGTAGTCAGAAGCCAGAAAATCTCACCCAAGCAATCTTATCAAGGGGTCACGTGTTGTCCGGGTAATTGGTATAAGGTGGTCAGATATACAGTCACTTTATATAAGATACCGATACTCAGCTGCATCCGATACAACTGGAATCCGACTCTTATATAGAAAGGGCTAGGCAAATTATGATATAGTTATTAACAGAAGAAGTTTGAATAATTTATCTTACGATCTCAAAATCAGTAATTCCATAACCCACAATCGCGCCGTTGACCGGGTTAAGTAAAGCTGATTTAAACAACGTAGAAGGTCCCAGTTTCTTTCAGGAGAAAGGGAAATTATTTCCGTTACACTCTTTGTAAGGAAAATGGAGTTTAGAAGCGTAGTTAATAAGTTATTGTGGTTTTCAGCTTGTATTTGATAGCTTGGGTTAAGTGCCTCGTTGTTTAAGGAAAGGATTTCTTAAACTGAAAATTATGTACAGACAATAGCAGGTTACGGTACCTGATTCTGTCAAATTTTACCAATCGAATATTAAACTTCCACTATTGTGATGAGGTTAAAAATCTACTGCATAAAGACAGATTGGGAGATTTAACTTGATGTGCTGACGTCTGTACTTAAATCTATTCAAATTATTCTAAGTTGTACAACTACAATCTACACTCCTATTATTGTTCCACTTTAAAACACAAGAGATCTTCTCAAACACAGAAGGAATGAGCGTTAATCACCATGCTTGCTCACGGCTGATTGGTGATTTCAGACTTTAAGGCCCAGGTATCCTCAAGATATTTCCCTTGACCTTTACTCAGTAATTGGTATACAAAATATAACTTAGAAATCCCTACTTAATAATATTATAAATGCGAAAGTAACTCTGTCTATCTGTCTGTCTGTTACGATTTCACGCCTAAACCAGTGAGTCGATTTTGATGAAATTTGGTACAGAGATAGAATAGAAGCTACTTTTTATCCGGGTACGGGGAATAGTTCCCAAAGGAAGCAGGCGAAGCCGCTGGCAGAAGCTAGTAACATATAACTTAGAAAAGTTACATTGGTACTTGCCTGACCTGGAATCAAACCCGCGCACTCATACTTAAGAGGCCAGTCTTTTAACTACTAGACTACTTGTAATATGCTCAAGTTCATAAGATCTCCACTTAGAACAAACAAGTCAGATATTCACCCTGAACTTTTCAAATTGGGTCAAAAACATTGGAACCTCAAGACTAGGTTGTGGTTTTTGCAACCAACACCACCTTGGAATGAAAAAACCGGCCAAATGCGAGTTGGACTCGCGCATGAAGAGTTCCGTACCAATAATTATGAAAAATGAACGTATCTATTACCTACAAATGGCCAAACTATAATCATTTTTCGGGCAGCAAAAAATAACTTTGTTCTTCGTTCAAATATATGAATACCAAGTTATAATTTGCGGTTTCAGACATTTTTTGTATGGCGACCGATTTTTTAATTTTTTTAGTATTTGTTGAAATCGGCAACGGAAAAACATCATCTTTTGTGAAAATTTCAGCTTTATAGCTATAACAGTTTATTAAATAGAGCCTGGAGACAGACAGACAGACAACGTAGTCTTAGTAATAGGGTCCCGTATTACCTTTTGGGTACGAAACCCTAAAAATTATAGCTACGAAGGTTATTAAACGATAAATTTTGTAGGATTTTTCCTGAACGGGAAGTGCTTGAGTATAAATACATGAATAATATATCTCTACTCCTCCTTAAGCCCGCTTTTCTTTGGGATATTTATTTTTATTGATGTTCCGACGGTACTTTTCCTTTTGTTCTTTTAGAGGATCGATTATAATTTGTGATTATTTGTTTTGTTGATGGTTGAATTAAATATTGCTGAGAATTAGGAGATTGCCCATCAGGGAAGTTTAGGAGTTTGAGTTTACCATTCATTGATGTTATCCATGGAATAATAAGCTTTCGGGATATTTGGAATGACAGCCTTAAGGCCTCCTTTTTATTTTGAAAATAGCGTCCAAGCCGATTGTCGGCCACGTCGGCTGTTCTCATATAAGGAGACCAGCCAGCTGCGCAGGACATATTATAGTGCACAAGCATTTGCGCAGACATAGGTGCACTCCATATTCCCTCACTCTCATAACCCGATGGGACGGCAATCCGACACGACCGCAGAGAGATCAGGCGCAGGACCGACATTAACGTGCTCTCCGATGCACGGGTGAATCAATCTACGACTTCCAACTTCGGGATCCTTTGTGAAAGTTTCTTAAACCCACCTCGATTCCCGGGTCGGGCCGAAATCGCTTTAATTCGGCCCAACCCGGGAATCGAACCCGAGACCTCGTGCACAGCAGTCGGCTATGCGACCACTAGGCCAACTGCATTTATAATACATACCGTAGTTGTCGACGAACGTGAATTTAATAATAGCTTTATTCAATTAAAGTCAAAGCTATTCTAATAGGTTAAACGGATAACAAGAACTTAATAAAATCCATATAAATCGATAATCTAGTCGCCTACATAAGTTCTAATAGGTACAGTTTTATCTATCTACACCGTGTTCCTGAGGATATACATTAATTTTGAATAATACTTCTATGGCTCTTGTTAAACATATCGTACAAAGGAAGTAGTAGTTTAAATGGCATAGTTTTAAAGTTATTTGTAATTTAAGTTTAACCAATTTAATGCTGTGAGAGTCTTTTTGTGAGAAAAAGTTTATGTGGACATGTGAACCAAAGTTTCAAATGCGACGTTGCCAGCCCAGGTAAATAGTAACTCATATGAGATAAATTTCATTCAAGCATATAGTTTGTATATACATATATTTTTTTAAATTGGAATTCGTAAAATTTTCCGTAGTAAAAAATGGTCAATTCAATGGTCTGAATAACATGCCGAAGTTAATTTATAATCTCAGGAACACGGTGTATAGAAGATATTAATCACATGATTTAATCACACAGTCGGTAATTGTCAAAGGCTCGGTGGGAATGTAAACTGACTAAATTCTCAGTATTCCGATTTGGAACTGTAACTTGCTATACGTAGCTGGTATTTAGTTATTGAAATACTAGCTTCAACCAGCGGTTTCACCCGCTTTTCGAGGAATCTACTTTCCGTAACCGAAAAATGTTTGTTTGCTTGAACGCGTAAATCTCGGTAACTACTGATCCGATTTGAAAAAATCTTTCATTGTTAGACAGCTCATTTATCGAGGAAGGCTACTTTTTTGAGGAAAAGTACTTTTTAGATGGATCATGACATCATGGATTGAGTATCAGAGTCTTACTGATTGAAACCCTATATTTAGAAGAACCCGGCAGCCCTGGCAGGATACTGGAGGTTACCTACCTCAGTTACTTTTCTAAACAATAATTAAACTTATTTTTCATTATTCCGTAATATTCTTTCCGTTTACTACATCTTATCTTATATAATCATACAACCCAATTTCAAAATCTGACTAAAATTCAAAACCCAACCTTAACTCGAAGTCCAGTTAAAATAAACCAAAAAGGTTTTCGTGTTACCGTAAGAACTGTTATACAATACACGTATTCAGACTCACTGGCGCCCGGTTATCGATCATACTATGTAATTACTGGGTTACTTTTCACTTTGATGTTTGCGGCTTTCGGTTTAAATCTTACTTTTAGTTTTGTGAGCAGTTTAGGTAATCGGTCTTTTGAGGGAATTTTGGATTTTTGAATTTGGAAAATTGCTCTGAGGGTGATGAAGGAGCCTAGCAACCACAAAATTTTAATGTGGAATGGAGGGTAGGATTTTTTTGGGATTGGAATTTGGATTGGAATTTATTATTAGAGGGGACTGTTGTAGATGGAATGGGAAGGAATTATTCTTCTTTTTATCGAGTCAGCTGCAGGTTCAATCACCTAAATAAGTAAGAGTTTCCATTATGGCTGGTTGATGACTTCCTCATTTTACATTAATTTGAATATTCTCTAATGGGCTACATACCATTTTAGTTGATCTAACTAAAAGATTAAACTAAGCAATGTTCATAGTTCATCATTCTACTCTCAAAAAGAAAAACCGGCCAAGTGCGAATTGGACTCGCACACGAAGGGTTCCGTACCATTATCTATGAAAAAAGTACAATAGGAATGGTCAAGTGTGAGTTACTTAAGTTGCACATTATTTCTAATAGATAGCGCTACTAGTATACAATTCTGCAATTAATTAATATAAATCAACAGCCTAAATAATTTATTTTTTAAAGTATTTGTTGTTATAGCGGCAACAGATATACATCATTTGAGAAAATTTCAGCATTCTAGCTATAACGGTTAATGAGATACAGCCTGAAGACAGACATACAGACAGACAGACCGACAGACAGACAGACAACGAAGTCTTAGTAATAGGGTCACGTTTTACCCTTTGGGTACGGAACCCTAAAAATGACGAGCCCCAGCTCCGATTCTAATTCAGGCAAAGGTTTTTTGATTCAACTACCTTCTTCAAAAAACAATTCAAGGTTCTATCTACACTGTAAGTGATTGTTTCCACTCATCTCTTGACCCAAAAAACTTACACTACCTTTGCCGAAAAAATACCCATCAAAAAGTCGACCAAAACTATGCTTAAGTAAAATAGTGTAGTCTTTTTAGGACAGAAGGTCTACAGCTCAACTTGTAAGTAGTTTAGCCGTCTCTACGTGACGTTTTAAGCTAATAATGGACTCACAGGGGTGTAGAACATTCGGTGTGTATAACAGAAGGTTTGTTTTGATGTTCAGGTCTGGTGGTTATCTGAAAAACTAACCAGAGATGATGATGAAGGAAACTGACCTATTTTATAGTTGGTACCCAAAGGGTAAACTTTGGTCGTCCCCCTGTCTGTCAGGAAACCGTATCTAGTGAACCATGATAGCTGGAGAGAAAGTATGTTTTTCTGATGCTGTTTTAACAAAATACTAAAAATAAGAATAAGAATTTTAGGGGGTGTAATTTTTCACTTCTTGCGCAAGTCCGACTCGCACTTAGCTGTTTTTTATCTTATACGTTTTAGTAAAAATAAGAAATTTTTGAAGCGTACTTATTTCGTTTATGTTATTGCTTATTGCCATAACCATTATGAAAAATAAAAAAAAACACTGTAGACCGCTGCTGAACTTACACATACGAACACACACACACACACACAACCACACACACAGGTATGACTCACCCGTTTTCATAAAACAAAACATCCGCACCTGTCTTACTCCTTTTGTAGTACCTTCTACGTCTAAAACAACCTCAGTCGCTTAACAGTCGTAAATGAAGGATTTCTCCGGCTATCCCTTTGTTACCTTAATGAAACATGTATAATTATTATTATACTAGCTTCTGCCAGCGGTTTCACCCGCGTCCCGTGGGAACTATTTCCCGTACCCGGCTAAAAAGTAGCCCATAGCCTTCCTCGATAAATGGGCTATCTAACACTGAAAGAATTTTTCAAATCGGACCAGTATTTCCTGAGATTAGCGCGTTCAAACAAACAAACTCTTCAGCTTTATAATATTAGTATAGATTTAAAACACTCCCCCCAAGGTAATCTGGCAACTAATGATCTTTGTTAATTGTGGAATTGTGTTCGCGACTTTGACTTCTAAGTTGGAAGTTTTTGAGGCCATAACTCTTAGAAGTTTGCGCTGTAAGGAGTTTTAGGTTTGTTTTTGATGTGGAGTCGGATTTATCTTGGGTGAGGGGTGATGATGGAGGGTGTAGAATTTTCTTATGTTTGGAGTAGCTAGGTTCTAGCTATTTTTGTCAAGGTACTGCAATTTAAATATATGCAATTGTTTGTGATGGACGGAATGTGCCAGAGTTGTTGCTAGACAGAATGTTACTTGTGAGTTGACGGCAGATAGAAGAGTATGGTAGAAGAAAACACGCTCCGCTAACCCCAAATTGGATATTGGTGGAAGGTGATGATGCGATTGCGAAATTCAGCTTTCCACTTGGAATATGGAAGACTAGTTGTTCTTTGCAGTTCTTTTTGAACTACTCTTTGCACCTGAATAAAAAGTAGTCTATTTCTTTTCAGGCTCTAAACTATCTGTGTACCAAAGATTTAACGGCCGTTCCCAATAACCTATCTATCTCCGGATTTGCTTACTAAAGATAGAATTTTGACATTAGCCCCATACAAGTAACGTCAAATTCTTATCTCTATTAATCAAATTCAGAGATAGACAGAATATTGAATTCCGCAGTTAATCGGTTTCGTAGTTTTGAAGTGGGAGCACACAGACAGACAGAGTTACTTTTGCGAACAAAATATTTGTAAGGATTTACCTAATAATGTGCTGTCTTCAGGTTCAGGCTGTCTTGCTTGTAAAATATGTATCTTATGCACCTAACTTCATGTAAGATTACCGTTTACGTTCGTTATGTAAAGCAATGAATGAATAAGTCTGGTTAAACTTTCAGCCGACCTTGAGTTGAGAGAAGCCTATGTATGATGCAATGGAAACCAGAATAATAATTATGGCAGTATGTACCGTTTGAATAAATTTCTTGAAATTTATTAAAATTGAGTTCTTCCGTGTTTCAGAAGGCACGATAAACTGGTGGGTCCGGCTGTCATTTGAACATCTTTGACAGTCGTTACGGGTAGCTTCAGAAGCCAGAAAAGTCCTGACAACCAGCCTTTACCAAGGGGTTGCCAGGATTGGACCAGCTAACATGGGTTGTGGAGGTCAGACAAGCAGTCGCTCCATGTAAAACACTGGTTCTCAGCTGCATCCGGTTAGACTGGAAGCCGACCCCAACATAGTTGGGAAAAGGCTAGGCAGAGGCAGATGTACCGTTTGAATAAAAAAGAACTGGCGACACAAAAGCCACGTGTAGTCTGCTTTATTAATGAAAGCTCGGAAAAGAAAAATCGATTCGATACTCTATAAACGATCAAGTTTATCGTTTTATATGTCAGGTCTCATTTTTAAACTTTCACATTTATTCTTCTATTGTAATATTATAAAGCTAAGATTTTTTGCTTGAGTGCGCTAATCTCAGGAACTATTTCAGTGTTAGATAGCATTTTCATTAAGAAAAGCTACCTCTTTCTCCCATGGAATACGAGTGAAACCACTGGCGAAATCTACTACTTCATATATTCTTAAAATCACTGTTTATGCATATATTGTCAAAATTATCAAAGTGGATAACAAACTATACGACGTTTTTCCTTATAAAAACATATCGGCCGCAAATATATAGGTCAACTTTTACAATCATAAAAAAGCGACCTGCATAAAAATAATCAATTTTACGTTTACACCCCCCATAAAATTAGATTCGAAACCCGGACTAAGCCTGGCTAATCAATTTTATAGCCGAATGGCCGTTAGCCATATGCCATTACCAGCTTCGGATAGTATTTAGTAAATCCTCGTTAGGTGAGATTGGCTCGAATCTGGTACTTTGTTAATGGGTCCAATATACTAAGGTGATTAACTTTTAGGAAAGGAATTCTTTTAAAATTGGGATAGTGGACCTTTGAAAGTTTATTGGTCATGGGTTTTTTTTGTCGTTGAATTATTTTTTTAGGTATGGTGGATGTTAAAAGGTTTATAATCATTAGCCCCCTTTACCTTTTTTTTAAGACTACAGGGCACGGGTCTCTTTTCACATACAGAGAAGAAAATGAACTTTATTCACCACGCTTGCTTAGTACAGATTGGCGATTTCGAACTCTGAAGTTTAGGTTTTCTCAAGATGATTTTCTTCAATTTCACTCAGTCATTGGTGTCCAAGATTTACCCAGAAAGTACCTATAATTTATATAAGTTACTATTTATTATTATTATTAGTTATTGGCAAATACTTTATTGACCTGGAATCGAACTCGCAAACTGGTACTTGAGAGGCAGATGCTTTAGCCATTAGGCTACCACGACTTCAAGAAACGTCTATAGTAACAACATTGATTCCTTTACATCTAGAATCTAGATCTAGATCAGAATCTGAAAACAAATTCTAGAATTTTATTTCTATTTCTTTATCTCAGACAGGCATTCTTTATTATTACCGAAAAGTTACTACCCACCAAATGTGACTTAGTAAATCACATTTAAAATAATAAATCTACTTTAGCCCTCAAGCTTTCAAACGAAACATGGCCACATTATTCCCACATCTAATATAATACTCTAAAAGGCTTTTTGATGTGCAACTTTCAAATAGTTTCACTAAGCTTTTGTCACCTCGTAAAAGTAAAAGGTCGGACTAAGTACCAACTTTGACCCGTTGAAAAGTTAAGTAAGATGAACTTAAGTCGCACTTTATTCTCTTAGTGTTGCTACTCATGTGTTTTGGCTGTGTCAGCCTTTGAATTTAGTTTACGACCTGGGCGGTGATTCCTTAACTACAATTGTGTGTCACTCGTATGAAAATTCAACGAAAATTGTATGGCAATAGCAGTTTTAGCCTTATCGGTTATTCTGTTACTATTAAAAGACCAATCGTTTTCCAATGACATGCCATTGGTCTGTCATCTGTCATCTGACAGTACATTACGAGTAGATTTTTATTCAATTTGTGTTTACATTAAAGTGATAACAGAATAACCAATGACGCTTCAATCGTATTGGAGTTGTAATTGGGTCTCATTGTAGTGACAATTGGTTGTTGCTTAAGTTTAAGAAAGTGAATCAGGATACACTCATGTAAAGTTACTGTTATGTAAAGATACTCATTAATCACTATATCTATGGGTGATGTCCATATAAAAGTGGGATCAGTAGATTTTAACTTACAGATATAATTGAAAAAACAAAAATGTTTATAAACTTTCTTAAACAAATGTTAAACCAGTCAGTTCTCTGAGGCTTCCACCATCTGCTCAGATCCACATTAATCTTGAGACAAGCTACTTAGCATGTTAGGGGGAGAAAAAAAAACTTTAATGTGGGGCTGCAAATGGCTCGTAAAGTCGCCTCGGACGCATTAAGCTCTGTTAGTGGGCCGAAGGGGCAATCCACTGACTAATTTGATAGCTACAGACAAACGAGCTGACATTATGCTGATGTGCATGTCATAGGAGGTAGCGGGACTGACTAGACTATATCATCATCTGCTTAGCCTTTGCCCAACTATCTTGCGGTCGGATTCCAGTCTAACCGCAGTTGAGAACTAGTGTTTCACATGAAGCAACTGCCTATCTGATCTCCACAACGCAGTTACCCGGGCAACCCGATAACCATAGGTAATACTGGTTTCCGACTTTGGGCTTCTGACTAAACGTAATGACTGTCAAAGATGTTCAAATGACCGGGACCTACCAGTTTATCGTGCCTTCCGAAACACGGAAGAACTCGTTGGAAAAAGATGGTCACCCATCCACGGACCGACTGCGCCAAGTGCTGCTTAACTTTATGATTGATCGATGCGCGTGGCTTTAAATTAGCCATGAGCTTTTCTACTAGTCTATGTATGCTAATAAATTACACTCGGCAGTGGCTAGCCAGTTCCTTTAGCTTGAACTTGGCTTGCCGCGCTACCGTGTGTTTGAAAAGTTTGTTTATTTGAACGCGCTATTGTTAGGAGTTACTGGTCCGATTTCAAAAATTCTTTCAGTGTTAGATAGTTCGTTTTTCAATGAAGGCTATAGGGTACATTTCATCTAAGTATGTATGCATATTCGTTTCCATGGGTTGCAGATATAACCCTAGGCAAAAACTAGGCAATCATAAAACCCAAAAGCTTAAGGCATATATTATGATATTTGAAAATCTAAATAATGTTTTGATACATACATTAAACACAACTTCGTTGTTTTGTATTCTCCCCTTTGCTTTCATGTCAAGCTGAAGAAGTAATCTGCCAGTTAATTTGATAACATCAACATTAGGGATAAAGTTATGGGAGTAAGCGGTAGCGGTTTTGTAAAAAAGAAGAATTAAACTACGTAGCAAGTCCAGATAAAAATATTTCATCAGTAAATCAAATACCTACGCTAATTTATCAGTAGGATTTACGAGTTTATGGTTCTAGTTATGGTTTTATACATTAATTCTCAGGAACTACAGGTCCTTTTTTTGGAATTTGGGAACTTTTTCAATGTTGGATAGCCCATTCGAGGAAGGCTGTAGGTTATTTTTTATCCGGGTACGCGGAGCAGTTGCCACGAGCCGCGGGTGAATTGCAGATAAGAAAGTTAAATACATGGTACCAACAACAAAAAATACTTCAAGCAAAAATACTAATGACTAAAACAATATCAAAATGACGGCTTCAAATAGTAGTAACTTTAATTACTGCGCCATTGCTATGGTTTTGCCGACATTTCCCACTTTAGAACTTGGATAAACAGTCTGTCAGACACAAACCACTTCAACTGACGTAGCCGTAATAGGGTTACGTTTTAACCAAGCAGTTTATATATTTCTTAAAGTTGAGGGAAAGTAAGTGCATAGACATCTTTAGTAAATTGTATAGAGTGAACTTATATAGTTACCTAACTTTCCATAGTTTCATTAATGTTCTGATGGAATTATTTGGCGCACTCGTTACGCATACAGGTAGTTTATAGAATCTCGCCTTGCTACCTACCATTAATCTCATTCGGTTCGTTAAATCAATTCTACAAAATGTTTACGTACATAAACTTCAGACGTAATAAAATAGAAAATAAAATAAAAAAATAAACGATTAAAAATTTATTAAAACTGTATAATTTAATATTATACAGTTTATTTTAAAGTAAGCTTTATAGTTTAATATTATAAAGTTTATTGTAAAGTTTATTTACAAGAATATTCCAAATATTATCCCACACATTTACTAAAGTTGAACAGTCAGCTAACCATTCGACAGGCGTTTGAGCAAAAAATGCTAATTAATTTTCTTAAATACGTGTCAAACGTCGATTTAACTTTTTGTACTAACACTATTAATATTAATCAAATCGCTTCCGCTCATAAATGGCACCATAAGAAGATATTAGTGAGTGACACGCCCCGCGCGTCATCCGTCCATGTGTCACATAGCCGTGTCACCGACATCAGGTTTTTTCATTTTCCTTTATATTCATCATATTTGACTGATTTTGAGAAAAGATTATTTTTCCAAGAATATTTGCAATGAGTAGAGAGCAAATGATTTTGTTTGTTTATTACCTGTTTCTAGCTATTGTTATTAATGTCAGTTTCTACGTGGTCATTTTTGAATTGATTTAAATAGATTATTATTAACAACAACTGAGCCAATTTATTAACTTTAAGTAGTTTGTAAAACCAAAGAAATCAATGTAGAAAATATAGGATTTTGTTTTTGACGTTTGTTTGCGGATACTAAAGCTGTCTTCAGATATGTATTACTAACTCTTTCCCCATGGGAACTACCGCGAAGAGAGACAGACAGAATGGCTCTTGCATTTATAATATTAGTAAGGATTAAAAGGTGAAAATATTTTTCGTACTTATGTCACCAAACCGGACCCTATTACTAAGACTAGGTTGTCTGTCTGTCTCCACGCTGTATCTCATTAACCGTGATAGCTAGAAAGCTGAAACTTCCACAAATTATGTGTTTCCGTTGCCGCTATAACAACAAATACTTAAAATAAAAAAATAAATGTTAAGGGGTCCCCATACAATAAACTGTGAAACCGCAAATTATAACTTTGTTATTCATATATTTGTATGAAAAACAAAGTTATTTTCTGCTGTTCGAAAAATGTTTGTTTTTGGCTAGTTGTAGGTAATAGATGCGTTCATTTTTCATATATGATGGTACGGAACCGTTCATGCGCGAGTTGAACTCGCACTTGGCCGGTTTTTTTTAAGGTTATTTTGGTTCCATAATCCTTCACCAAATTCAATAGTGCTTACTCTAAACCAAAACTAAAACACAACAAAGTTTCTGCTTACCCCGCAAGGGCGCTACACTCACATTATATGTATGTTTGTACGTATGTATGTATGTATGTATCATCATCTAGTCGCTAGCAAGATGGTCACGTTCGTCCGTGCCGTACTCCCGATCTTCATCCGGTTTCTACGAGTGTGTGCGAATTTGTGCATGTGTGTGTACTGGCTTTGTATATACAAATGATTTATTGCAGGTATTCTAAAACGTTGTTTGTAAGCAAGTGAATTTATTGATGTGAAATTATTTATGATTCACTAGCTGTTTTGCCGCGGTTCCACTCGCATTACGGGGTAAATTTCTCCCCCATCCAGACAAAATATAGCCTATGTTACTCAGCTGTAGTCTAGCTACTCAACAATGAAATAATTATTGAAATTGGATCAGCACTTTTTGAGCCAATTCGTTACGAACATACTTATATACAAATCTTTCCTGTTTATAATATGATTATACTAGCTTCTGAGAAGCGGATTCGCCCGCTTCGCGAGGGAACTATTTCCCGTACCCGGATAAAAAGTAGCCTATGTTGTTCCTTAGGGTCTATTCTATCTTTGTACCAAATTTCATCAAAATCGGCTCACTGGTTTAGGCGTGAAAGCCGCATTTATAATATTAGTAGGGATATAGATTGTGAGACTATCAAGCTTCTGACCCCGTAACGAATGCCAAAGATGTTCAAATGCCCCACCAGTTTAACATGCCTTTCGAAACATGGAGGAACTCTTCATGATAAGATGGTCACCCATCCACAAAACTTATGAGCGATCAACTCGTATGTAGGCGAGAATCTAGTTTTTTTATAGATTGTGGAAATAACGATTTTCCTCATATTTTCTTCAAAGTGTTTTCGTAAGGCTATATATCAAGTTGTCTGGATTTCGCAAGCTCACTGGGCCCTCTTAAGCCTTCGGGACCTATTTAAGGTAGTAATACCTGCTATAATAGAAGGTAGTGCTTTCAGGATCTTGAAAAAGTAATCTGTGATTTTATGAGAAGGCACTTTTTATCTTATGTTACATATTAGAGTTTAATGGGTTGAGAAAAGTTAGGTATTTGTTATGGTAGATATTTTTGTCGCAGTTACTTGACCTTCCAAATCTTATTTCCTTATGTACCCTTACGTCTCGTCTAATTTCTTTAAATAGATTTTTTTCATGGAGCATTGCCTATCTAACTTCAACACAGTCATCCGGGCAATCCGATACTTTTGTAAAACTAATTATTAAACTTTCTGGTTTCAGTTTAAAACTGTTTATTTACTAAGGGTCGATTTATACTAGCGCAGAGTCGAAGCGCATCGAAGCGTCAAATTCTTTGCAACTAAAGCGAAGCCGCACGAATGCGCGCGCATTCGCAAGAATGCGCGCGCACTCTCACGTGTAGTAATGGGCATCAACAGCAGAGCTATTGAATCAGACGCGTTGGTTCGCTATTGGGCGCGCGAATGCGCGCGCATCAATCAGCGTTATTCGTCGGAATTCGCGCGCAGACGCGCGAATTCCGACGAATGCGCGCGTCTTTTTAAATTCTCCGAAGTAATGTGTGCATTACGCTGTGGAGTTAAGGTTGAATTTGTTATGTTCGGTTTTGGAAAGACGCTTCGATGCGCTTCGACTCTGCGCTAGTATAAATCGACCCTTAAGAATGCTTTTAGGATGCTTCGGCATCCTTCGGTACGCCGGCCGGCCCGAGGCACAATCGGGTAAGCTTGGCCTCGTTCATCCCTAGGACGTTTGCAGCATGCCAAAGCATAGTTTCCGATAGTGTGCGCTTGCATGTTAGATCCGGGGATCCTGTTCCTTGCCGATTTGCCTTATAATGGGTGCCGGGCCTATGTTTCTCAAATGTCCAAACATGTATAATAGTAACATCTTGGCAGTTGTAAGGGTAAGGTAATTCATAAGCCACGAAACTCTGACAACCAGTTCTTACTAATAGGTATTGGGTGTGGCGGTCATACGGCAGTTCGCTCCATTGTGGCACACTGGTACTCAGCTGCATGCTGTTACATAGACTGGAAGCCGACACAAACATTAGTTGGGAAAAAGTTTATTGCACG
>NWSH02000162.1:2927066-2942484 GCA_002382865.2 Heliothis virescens | reverse complement strand
AGGGTCGATTTATACTAGCGCAGAGTCGAAGCGCATCGAAGCGTCAAATTCTTTGCAACTAAAGCGAAGCCGCACGAATGCGCGCGCATTCGCACGAATGCGCGCGCACTCTCACGTGTAGTAATGGGCATCAACAGCAGAGCTATTGAATCAGACGCGTTGGTTCGCTATTGGGCGCGCGAATGCGCGCGCATCAATCAGCGTTATTCGTCGGAATTCGCGCGCAGACGCGCGAATTCCGACGAATGCGCGCGTCTTTTTAAATTCTCCGAAGTAATGTGTGCATTACGCTGTGGAGTTAAGGTTGAATTTGTTATGTTCGGTTTTGGAAAGACGCTTCGATGCGCTTCGACTCTGCGCTAGTATAAATCGACCCTAAGGGTCCATTATATAGGTTCTAGAGAAAGCTCTACATAGCTATATGACTAATTCTGCCAGCGGTTTCACCCGCGTCCCGTGGGAACTACTCGGTGCACCCGGATAAAAAGCAGCTTATAGCCTTCCTCTATAAATGGGCTATCTAACACTGAAATTATTTTTCAAATCGGACCAGGAGTTACTGAGATTAGCGCGTTCAAACAAACAAACAAACTCTTTAGCTTTATTATATAAGTATAGATATTGCCGTAGAAATGTTTATAATTTTGACTTATTTTCCATAGCATTATCTGTCAGCTATTTAAACTTTATTTAAATTGTAGAACGGGTCTTTAATGTACTTAACATGTTAAGAGTTTCTTAAACGAAGGTTAACACACTCTCCATGAATTAAACTCGAAACTTCGTTTTTAACTAAAAACTGTATACCAGCACAAATTACTACAATGTTTTCAATAAAACCCATTTGCAATAAAAGCTTGCTGTAAACAAATTTACACTTAATATTTATGCCACACAAATTTAGACTTTAAACTCTTTTAAATAAAGTTGATTATTGTTTGCGTTTCTGTTTATTAATGTTACGAATGAAGCTCTAGAGACGTGACTTCGTTGTTTGATGTTAAAAATGTATTTGTTTTTGTTTTAAAACATGGCGACCGTAATGAGTTTAGCAATTATTGTGAAAAGATAGACGGTAAGTTGTAAACGATTAGAAATACGTTGGAAAGAAAGAAATAATTCCTTGCTTTGTGTTTGAGAATTAATTGGAATGCAGTTAAACTTGTTTAAAATGTAGGAGTAATGATTTACTTTGTTGTTGCAAGTACTAATGTAAAAAATAAGTATATTAATTTAGAACAAAAAAAAACTATTTTAATTATGAACAGTCATTAATTTAATTATTTTTTCAAACTGCAACGTCATGAAATTGCATATTCTCTTAAAGATAATAACTGAATTAACATCATAAGCCTCCAGTCCTTAACGAACTGGTTGTCAGACTTTCTGGCTTCTGACTAACCGTTACAACTGCCAAAGATAATCAAATGACAGCTGGTATCCACCAATTTATCGTGCCTTTCGAAATACGGAAGAACTCGTTATGACAAGATGGTCACCCATCCACGGACTGACCGCGCGAATCGTTACAAACGTTGCTTAACCTTGTGATCGATCGATCAGCTTTGTCTAAGCCATGAGCTCGTCTAGTCTACATAGTAAATCAAAATAAAACAAAACATTTTAATCTACCGTAGGAACTAAAATTTATTCTACCGTAGAACTTAATGTTATGCAAAGGTCATAAAGTGGGACATGTCTATTCTCCTTCGATTCTTCGTACCCTCATTTTTGACTTATGATCCATGTATCTTCACTCCGAGAACATATAATCTAACCTATACATAATACATGTTAGTAAGAGTTTCTGAATGTGCGTTCAACATGCTGCCGTTGTTTGGTAAAATCGGCCATTTGTAGAAATTACCGTATTTATTTTTATGGTTGGGATAAATGCCTGTTTGGTATAAAATCTTTTATGTGGTCTGGGAAAAAGGTACTTACGTAAGTTTTCATATTAATTTGGAAATATTGTAATTAAGATATCAGTACCTATAGCAGTTACAGACTTCGAAATCATTTTCTTTTAAAAAAAATGATTGTTGGTATAAAAAGTGAATCTATTAGTGTCCGACCGAAGCTTCGGCTTCGGCTTCGGCTTCGGCCACCTTCGGCCAAAAAAACCACCTTCGGCCAAATCTTCGGCTTCGGCCAAAAATTAGGCCGAAGCCGAAGGTTTGGCCGAAGGTCCGAGCAACCGTCGAGATTGAACGAATAGTTACGAAAGAATGAGTGAGAGAGCGACAGACCGGTTGTGTTTGCAGAGGACGCGGAGCATACGCGTCAAAACAAGTTCGTACGTGTATTTAAAACAGTGTTCGGTCTATACGAGTAAAACAAAGACTGATTGATTGATCTAATTGTAATTTGTGAATTACTTAAGAAATAAATTATTATTTTTTACAAATAAATCACAAACTTTTATTACCATTTCTAAATCAACTTCTATATGAGACAGTCTTATATATGTATAGACAATATAAACCTTCAATATTGAAGTTTTGAAATAATTTTAATATTAATTGTACCTTGTAGACAATATTGAACAAAACCGACTTCACAAAAAAACACTGAAAGGGATAAAATAAAACTTTTCACATGGCTCTAGAAGTCGGTGGCAAAATCAACACAGTCAACAGACCTGCAGACACCGACTTCTAGAGCCATGTGAAAAGATTTATTTTATCCCTTTCAGTGTTTTTTTGTGAAGTCGGTTTTGTTTTTTTGTAAAAAAGTTTTTTATTTTGTGTTTTTCAGTTTTCGGGTCTAAAACTATAATATTGTTATTATAATACCCACAGTGACAGTCGGTTCCGTAATAGTATCATCGATATAGAAAATCAAGTTTCAACCTATGAAATTTGAAGAGTTCTCTCGATTTCTCCAGGATCCCATCATCAGATCCTGGTCTCCTTGACCATGGGACCACCTGTGAAGTACACCCTTTCAAACAAAAAAAGAATTTTGAACATTGGTCCAACCATCTTCGAGTAAGCGGTGAACATACATAAAAAAAAAGATACGGTCGAATTGAGAACCTCATCCTTTTTGGGAAGTCGGTTAAAAATTATTAAATTAATAACTGAGAGATAATAAATTATAAACCTTCGGCTTCGGCTTCGGCTTCGGCCGAAGGTTGTGGCGATTGCCGATTAATCGGCTTCGGCTTCGGCTTCGGCCAAAAATAGACCTTCGGTCGGACACTAGAATCTATACTGTATGTATAACAAAGATGAATTTATGTGTACGAAAACAACTACTAAAATTATGTTCTACAAAAAGCTTTGCTATTAAAATTAAAAATAACACAAAAATCTAATTAACAATCTACAGTTTTGGAGCAAATTAATTGAGAATAAGGAAAACCGTAATTAGCGTTTCATGTAAATTCAACACAGCAAATAAAGCCGTGTTTATATCCAATTGAAATCATAATTAATTTAATAAAATCGTCTGTTTAGTATTCAACGGAAGCGGAAACTTTATTAGACTGAATGTACACAAAATAGAATTTCTGCAAATAATAATTATGCTTCGCCAGATTTTATAATAGCAGAATAATTTCGACGCTCACTAAGTCCAACAATTTACTCAAACGAACAAGGGTAACAAAACAGTCGGGTTAATATAGCTAAAGCATTATTTTCTGTTTGTCTTAAAATATGTTAATGAACACTAAACATATTTTTACTTTGCTTAGTTAGGTAGACTCATTTCCATTAGAAATCTAACTAACATATCCATAAAAAAAAGAAAAAAATACACCTTATTTTTTTTCGCCTGGGTTTCTTTATAACTGGGCCTTTTGTGAAAGGGCTGATTTCGAAAACTCCCCGCAACGAATACAGCTACTCGTCAAAGTTTGCAAAATTTATTAAGTCGTAAAACCGGTGTGTCGGGCCTCGCAGTAAAATACAGACCTATGGCCATTACATCACATGTACTGAAGCAAACTCACTAGAGGTACCAGTTAATTTATATTATGCATATTGTATTATCACTCTTCCACTGCTGTCTGGCTAAAAACGTCCACTGCTGGACAAAGGCTTCTCAAAGCAAGGGAGATTAGCCTTCGGTGACATTTCTGCCCATCTCCAGACAAGGCATTTGATTGAGATCCTACTGAGTAGGTAGGTGTGGTGGTTATACCCCCACTAGTTAGTCACCAGCGTCCGTTTTTCATAACCACAGGCAGGTGAAGTTAGCAATTTGAGCATGGCAATATCGTGGTGCCCCAATGGGTAAGCCCAAACTGCCCAGGTATGAGTGTGTGGGTTCCATTCTATGTCAGGCACGTACCAACGCCACTTTTCTAAATTTGCTTGTACTTTCTACGTATACATATATTGAACACCAATGGATGATTAAAAGGTGAAGAAAAAAAAATCGAGGAAACCTGGACGATAGTCTGAAAACACCAACCCACATTGAGCAAGCGTGATGATTAACGCTCAATTCTTCTCTGTGTGAAGGGAGGCCTGTGCCCAGCAGTGGGACGATAAAAAGGCTGATGATGAATATTGGTTTTCCCTTATATTTATTTAGCTCTTTTGTAGAAAACCCGTTTAATATCACATAGTGTGAATTGGCTTGAGTACTCCGAATAATTTTAATGACTATCCGATATTATTAAAGCAATTATTTGTTAACCATTGGAAATAAATGGTAATGATTCGATGAATGTTTAGTGAAAATTATTTTCGGGACCCATTGCACATGCTTTCATGATTATCGTGTATGTTTGAAAGTGTATATTATTTTTACGAAACTGGCTGTTCCCCGCGGTACCGCTCACATTCCGAAGAAATAACTTTAGTTTATTACTATAACTATAGTCAAGCAAAGCTTCGCTTGGTCCGTGTTTCAGAAAGCACGATAAACTGGTGGAATGTCATCTTTGGTAGTCGTTACAGGTAGTCAGAAGCCAGAAAATAACAACCAATCCTACCAACCCATCGGGTTGCCCGGGTAACTGGTTTATGGAGATCACACAGGTCGCTCCATGTAAAACACTGGTTCTCAGCAGCATCAGTATCCAACCGCAACATAGTTGGGAAAAGGCCACGCAGATGATGATGTAGATTGCTGACGCGAATTCTAGAACAATCTAAATGCGGACATTTTCCTACACAAAGGGTCAATTCAAGAAGCCAAAAGGCCACATGATTACCCACAATATGTTTAAACAAACACCAATTTGCTCAACGCCTACAAAGTAATACATTATTTTTCAAATGTTAAAACGTTATTACGTTTTTAGGGTTCCGTACCCAGAAGGTAAAACGGGACCCTATTACTAAGACTCCGTTGTCTAACTGTCTGTACGTCTGTCTGTCTGTCTGTCTCCAGGCTGTATCTCATAAACCGTGATAGCTAGAAAGCTAAAATTTTCACAAATGATGTATTTCCGTTGCCGCTATAACAAAAAATACTAAAAATTAAATACAATAAACGTGTGAAACTGCAAATTATAACTTTGTTATTCATATATTTTGTATGAAAAACAAAGTTATTTTTTGCTCCCGGATATATGATCGTATTTTGGCTAGTTGTAGGTATTAGTTTTTTAGTAGATTATTATTTATGTTATTTAGTAGATTACGTTAATTTTTCATAGATAATTGTACGGAAACCCTTCGTGTGCGAGTCCAACCCACACTTGGCCGGTTTTTGAAAATTACAGCGGCGCAAGGGGTTGCCCCGGGCTTAGTAATTAGTCGTCCCTGGTTTTGTCCAAGATATTACGTTACAGATCGTGTTTATAAATGAGGACCTTTTTTTGGTAATAATTTTGTTAATGAGGTACTTGTGAGATTAGTAATTTTTGGGTTTACTTGTTTGTTGTTAATTGTAGAGTGGTGTGTTTTGTTGTTTTTTTAAGTTTAAGATGCTTTTTTAAACGTATTTTTTTTTTTGATTGCGGAAAAGTTGTTTTTTGTTGTATCTATACAAATATTATGAAGCTGAAGAGTTTGTTTGTTACTAACTACTGGTCCGATTTGAAAAATTAGTTCAATGTTAGATAGCCCATTTATCGAGAAAGGCTATAGGCTACTTTTTATCCGGGTGCGCCGAGTAGTTCCCACGGGACGAGGGTGAAACCACTGGTTATGGATAAATTAACTAACTAGATTTGTATTAGTAGTTATTAGAAGAGAACTAGCTGTTTCCCATAGTTTTTATCATGGCAACTGGCTCTTATTATCTGTGTACCAAAAATGTATCAGTAGTTTCGGCGTATAAACGCGACAGATGTAAAATAAAAGTAACTGTAGTTACTTTTATTTTACACTAATAATACTAGAAAATTAAATCAGGGGGCACGGCAGTGCCCCCGCCAAGTCAAGCAGAAAAAGCGGCACGGCCGTATAGAATTGACATAAAAGTAAACAATTATTACAGAGATTTGGATCAAAAATATAAATTGCCGTGTATACAAAATCTGATTAAATAAATAAACAGTAGTTATAAACTAAAATTTGTTTCTAATCTACTCTAACAATTATCGGTTAAAGTTAAAGGGTTAGTGAACTGGTCTCAAAAATTTAAATTTAAATCTGATAAGACATTTCGGAGTTATAAGCGATAAAGACAGATAGATATGTTGAGCGAGTGTTTATATTTTTGTGTCGTTGGGCCCCGGGTCCCCGTGGGGCCCAGGGGAAATACGCCGGCTGATCTAATAGGGGGTCGGGTTGAAAAGTGAGCGAGAAGCGATTATTTTCAATTTTAATAGGCATTATTTTGCAAACGTTTTGAGGTTTTTAAATACGTGTGAATAATTACTGGTTTGTCGCATATTGTAATTTATTTGGACTTAAAATAATCATTATTTAATTTTGAAATAGTCTGATGTATGGGGAATAATTTTTAATCTATTCATTTGATAAAGAAAACCAAAGTAATATTTTTTTTATCATAACGTGAACTTAGATGTATCTTGACTATAAAAACAGGTATTGCACTCAAGAATATTCAGAGTTTTGACGATGTAACCTTCAAAACAATAGCTATACCACTCTTAAGGTCATACACCCAACGACCTACGCGTGCAACCTAACTTCAAATTGTATGTTCAAAACTTGTCGTGACTAGAAAACTGAGCAAGATCTAGATGCAACATGAACTTTATAGATTTTAGATAAAAGTGCAATAAATACTTAGTATTTATTTCTATGAGAAAATGAAAACGGAATGCAAGAACGTGCGCCTTTGAAATAAAGGCGCGGCCCCACCGCGGTGCACGCTGTGCACGGGCACGCGGCGCATTTTAGCTGCGTGTATTCATTTGTTTGACAACGTGGGTCTACGTTTCCACTGGAATACACGAATATGACACACGACTATGTATAGCGTGGCACGGCGCACGGAGAGGCTACGCTGCGATAAGTGAGCTGTACGTAGTCGACGGTCATATTCGTGTATGGAGTACACCCACGTGGAAACGTAGACCCACGTTGACAGCGTTGAGCTATGTAACCGCCTATTCGAGCAAGCCACGCATGTATCAATGACGTCAATTCGTGCGTAGCCTCTCCGTGGGTTGCAGTGGACACAACCACATACATTTTCTTCCAAAGCGAAGCTTAATACACGTGCGTAGTCTCTCCGTGCACCGCGGTGGGGCCGCGCCTTAAAAGGTAAACAATGTCGAACGTAGCACGCGTAGCATATAAGATTCGTAGCGCGTAGCTCAATTGTTGTATGATAAGTGCTACGCCGTAGCACGTCGACTTTATAGTCAGATTTAACGAAATCTTCGTCAACTGTGCGTAGATATAATAATAGATATAAATATAATATATTCCAAACGGAATTTCAATAGAAATATACTACAGACATTACATTATAGTGTATATAGTCGTAGTTCTGTAGGGTGAGATTGTCATAATCCTAAGACGAGATTCAACCAGTGTGCGGCGCAGTGACACACACTTTGTCTTTTGGTCTTTTCGCTTAGCAAACAGCAAGAAATTGCCACCTTTGTGTGCGGACACGTGCTAGGAGTGGACTTGCGTTGACGTGTACACATTTTTATAGTAGAATCTCGCCATTAAAATGCCCTTCACTTAAGTTCAGAAAGGGCACACTGAACGTTAGGTCACCTTAACATAGCTTATCTTTTCATTAAATACCGTCCAAGCTATAAATAAAAAAATATCTATACTAATATATGAAGTCGTGGTGGCCTATGGGTAAAGCACCAACCTCTCAAGTATGAATGTGTGGGTTCGATTCTAGGTCAGGCAAGTACCAATGCAACTTTTCTAACTTTGTATGTACCTTTCTAAGTATATCTTAGACACCATGGCTGATGAAGGAAGGTGAAGGAAAACATCTTGAGGAAACCTGGACTATAAAGTCTGAAATCACCAACCCGCATTGAGCAAGCGTGGTGATTAACGCTCAATCCTTCTTAATTTGAGAGGAGGCATGTGCCCAGCAGTGGGACAATATAAAGGCTATAAAAAAATTCTAATATAAGGAGAAAAACTTTTTTTGTTCGTTTGTTTGTCCTAAGGCTTCGAAACTAAATAATCGATTTTAAAATTTTGTCACTAATTCTACCCAACATCAGCTAGACTATCTCCAAGAAACATAGGTTTTATTTTATGTGGGAACGGGCAGATTTTTTTAAGGGACGCAGGTGAAACCGGGCGAAAACAGCCAGTAACCACTATTACCATAGAACCGTTTATTAAATTACAAAAATAATGTTTCTTTCTATAGCAAAAAAAGAGTAGTACCAATTTTAATATAATTTCCTTGCTCCAAATGTAAGGTGAAAGTAATTACTGGCTAGGTTTAATGACCCTATAAGCAATAAAAGTTTTGTTACGACCCCAGTCTATAGGGTGCGTAAACTCGGAAATAGGCGGTCAATATTATGAAGGATTTTTACCACATCACGACTTTATTCTTTGGTCGGGTAAGCAGATAAAAGGGAATTTTAGGTAAGTAACAAAAAAAATATGATTTTATAAATCAAGTTTTAAATAATGGAATTGAAAGATTAAATTTAAAATAGTCAGTTTTATATCTAGAGTTAACAATAATATATAGTGCGCTATACTTTTACATCGTGGTACCGCTAATGTGTTCACCTATTAAAATATTTCTAGACTTTGTACCCCTACCTTTTTTTTTTAAACGTAGCATTGTCCATCATTTTCCCATATTCTTCAAAGAAAAACTTCAGCATCAACACGGAATTTCTTTTCTGTCAGTCTTTCAAAATTTTTTTTATACAAAAAAAAATACATATATACATTCGTTTACCTCAAGTCGAAGTTCTGTCTGTTCGCCTTACTGACAGTTACTTACATCTCTTTACGTTCGAAATAACAAGAAACATGTCTCCTACGAATGTCAGAACGAGTCACATCGCTCTGCTCAGAGCCATTGAACCAAAAAATTAGTGCGTACCTGCTAAAACTAGGGAAGGTAACTATTTTTTTTTGATGTTGGTATATATTTTTGTTAGTTAGATACTAGGGGAATAACGGTAGTTTCGGATTGAGGATTTTTTTGTGGAAGATGGTTAAAAAATCTATGGTAGGTATCTATATTACAATAAAGAGAAAATATTTTTCTGTTTGTTTGTGCAGACAACAGCAGGTCACGGTAGCCGAATCTGTAAAATTTTACCAGTCAAACATTAACCTACCTCTATTGTGATAGGGTTGACAGTCTATTGCAGAAAGACAGATTGTGGTAACTTGATGTGTTGTCGTCTGTACCATATAAAGGCTTCGAAACTGCTGAACCGATTTCAGAAATTATTTCGCTGTTGGGAAGCTAGACTATCCCAATAAAAGAACTAGCCGATGTTAATAGTAGTATTAATATATAAATACGGGAAGTTGTTCTCCCGAGACGTGAGTGAAACTGTTGGAAAACAGCTAGTAAGCTTACATAATTAAAGAATATAAAGCAAAAAGATATTCATTACATATTTGACAGGTCATATTATTTGGTAGAACAACATTATCATACCATTGTATTATCATATAAAATAAGTAAAAAGAAATACATTTCGATTACTAATGAGCTAAACAAAGCCTATTTCTCGAAGGCAGTAAGTATAATAAAATATATACTAGCTTAAACCTCTGACGTGGCTCACACTTTTTTCGTAAGACATACGTTTTTGTCATCGAGTTTTGTCTTAAAATAAGCACTATTTTTAAAAACACTGACAAAGAGTAATTTAATTACAATCCTGTTTATCAAATACATTGCATTTAAATTAAGTTCATTAGTTACTTTCTTCGTGAAAAGTAACATACAAATAAACTCACATTAGCATTTAGAAACTACGCACACTGCAAACTTTTAATCGGCCGATAGTTTGATCGGGGTCACAAATCAGTATGGAGCGCTATAACAAGCGCAACGATCAAGTCTCCGGCCTGTATCGGACCGACACAAAAGTTTGATTAAATCCACGATAACCTTCAAAATAAAGAACTCGGGGCTAAGTCAAAGCCAGCCGCGCGGATCGATCGATCATAAGGTTAAGCAACGCTTGGCGCAGTCGTTCCGTGGATGGGTGACCATCTAATCATAACGAATTCTTCCGTGTTTCGGAAGGCACCATAAATTGGTGGGTCCCGACTGTCATTTGAACATCTTTGACAGTCGTTACGGGTAGTCAGAAGCCAAAGTATGACAACCAGTCTTACCAAAGGGTATCAAAAAGCCCGGGTAACTGGGTTGTGGAGATCAGATAGGCAGGCGCTCCATGTAAAACACTGGTTCTCAGCTGCATCCGGTTAAACTGGAAGCCGATCCAAAATAAATTCAAAATAAACTATCAGCTAACTATGGGATCGACTATCGACCAACATTTAGTCTGCAGTCTGTTCAGGATAAATAAAACAATAATGTTTTTGCTACAAAATTAATAAGACGATAAGATTATGTATATTAATCTCAAGGAAAAAAAGTAACATTGTTATCGAAAATAAATTAATAGGTAGAACAAAGCTTGGCTTTTAACTAATGAACTTTGAAATATGATAACGCCGTTTTCTTTTATCGGCAAGCTTTTTGATCTTGAAAATTATTTTTTGTAAAACAGCGATGTAATTAATTAGAGGATTTTAGTGAAGCACTCATAGAAGGTTATAATAAAAGATGGTATGGAAAAGAGGAGTATGTGTCCAAGTAATATCCACACAGATTAGTAAGTAAATTATATACTTCGTGTATTAATTTAACTTTGTATAGAACCGGTTCTTCAAACCATAAAGACAGACTTGTGTTGCTGGGGAGTTTGTTCCACCATTTCTTCTTCCCAGAAAAAACACATAGGAAGTGGTGAAGGGCGGGCGTTTTGGGGGCAGTCTTTTGTAAACATTGACCTTCAAAAAATGCTGATTTTCAGCCTGCTTTTATCTTTTTATCTTTATCTAAATCAAAGGTTAAGCAACACCAATCGCTTACTTGATGGGTGATGGGTGACTATCCATGTCATAAGTTCCTCTATATTTCGAGGAGAAGAAAGTAAAGAAGCAGAAGGATTGAGGATTGGTCACCATACTTGCTTAGTGCGAGTTGGTGATTTTAGAAATTTTGGTCCAGGTTTCCTCGAGATGTTTTCCTTCACCTCTAATCAGTTATAGTCAGTAATCAGTTATTATACTTTGAAAGTACAGACAACAGCAGGTTACGGTACCCGAATCTGTCAAATTTTACCAATCAAACATTAGCAGAAATTTGACATATTGTGGTAACTTGTTGTGCTGTCGTCTGTACGTAGTTTGTTAAGAGACTTCCATACAGACCACGCTAAGTCAAGAACTTCATGAAATTCTATTGATTCAAACTAACCTTACATTCCTAAATCCAATATCCAAAAGGCTAAAGGTAAATAAACTCCATTATATTACATACTCGAAGCTAGTAATAATAATAAAAGACAATACACACTACGGTGATGACTAGTACGGCCGTCACGGATGATTGATGCGAAGACGTGCTAGTGTGTATCGACCCTAATGTAACATCGTTACCTTATTAGCTTTCTATATCGTGTTTGTTTTTGGTAGCTAAGTATATTAATTCTATTTGGAAAGAGAAGATAGGTTTCTTCATCAACAATACTTTTAAGGGTTCCGTACCCAAAGGGTAAAACGGGACCCTATTACTAAGACTTCGTTGTCTGTCTGTCTCCGGGCTGTATCTCATTAACCATGATAGCTAGAAAGCTGAAATTTACATAAATGATGTAGGTATTTCCGTTGCCACTATAACAAAAAATAGAAAAAAATAAAAAAAGTTAAATATTAATGAGGGTCTCCATACAATAAACGTGTGAAACCGCAAATTATAACTTTGTTATTCATATATTTGTATGAAAAACAAAGTTATTTGTTGCTGTCCGAAAAATGTTTGTATTTTGGCTAGTTGTAGGTAATAGATACGTTATTTTTTCATATATAATGGTACGGAACCCTAAACCGGCCGGTTTTTTGGTACCGTTTTAATAGCGACTTATAAAATCATTAATTCTTCTTCGATTACATAATAACTATTTCTTCATCTACCTAGCCTTTTCCCAACTATGTTGGGGTCGACTTTCAGTCTAAACAAATGCATCATTGAAAGTAATCTCAGTCATGAAGCAACTGCCGATCTGAACTTCTTGACCCTGGACAACCTGATACTCCATTGATGAGACTGGTCGTCAGATAAGTATTCTGATTACCCTTAACGACTACCAATGATATTCAAAAGAAGCAAGGACTCAAATTAACGTGTTTTCCAAAACCCGGACGAACTTGTCATGACGACACGATCACCCATCCAAACCGACCACACCCAGCGTTGCTTAACCTTACAATCGATCCCTAGCTATTAAGGCCCGTTTACACATTGCGATTTCATTACCCGTTGCTTGCCATTTTACTGCAGGAATATTTGACAGGCGACCATTTACTTATTGCACGATTACGTATACACAGTGCAAGTAGCATCTTGCTGCAATAAAATGGCAAATAAAATGAAACCGCAACGTGTAAACATGCCTGTACTTATCCACGCAAAATGAGTATTTCATCGTATTTTACGTGAATTTATCAGTCGATCTAGCTTCACAACCTTCCTCTATTTCCCAAAAGGAAATAGACATGACGTAATTTGATGATCATTGCCGAATTACATATCGACGTTGCGTCGGCGTCAGAATTGACGTCAGACTGAATTGATGTTGATTTGCTTGTTCCGTTTCAGGTTTATGAACGTTTATTTCGGGTTTTTAGTACTATTTTAGTACATATGTAATGGTTTATTAGATTACTAGCTTCTGCCAGCGGCTTCGTCCGCGTAAAACTTAAAATCCCATTTTTCCCGTTCCCGTGCGTATTTCGGAAAATAATTTCTTGTCTCGCGTGAGAGTTTTAAGATGAACCTCTGTGCAAAAGTTCCGTTTTATAGGTTCAGGGGTTTGGGCCCTGCGTTGATGAGTCAGTGAATGAGTCAGGACTTTGATTTTTAATGATAAGCTGTTTCTCGTGGTTTTGCCCGCTTCCAGAGAAAATTCCTTCCCGAAACAAGATAAAAAGTAGCCTTCGTCCTTTCTCGAGGTCTAAAATATCTGTGTATGTTTCATTTAAATTGAATCAGTAGTTTTAGCGTGCAAGGCGGATAGAGAGACAGACAGACAGAGTTTACTTTCACATGAATAATATTTTGATAAGAAAGGGTTGGCTGCTTTCTGCGTTTTCAACCACGTCCCGGGATAACCATTTTCCGCAATCGGGTATTTCTCAGGCTGTAGAATGTAGACTATCTCCACCGTATTGTAAAATGTTGTGTTAAAAAGTACCAGCTTTTAGTGCTTTATAGGTACAAATACCACGCAATATAGATAATCATTAATTAAACCTTATATAAAACTCACATTGTTAGCTGCCTTTAACAAAAGCAATAAAATATGACCATAATGACTTGCCACCTCTATTCATAAATACACAACGCCACCACAATGGCAACACTGCCTATTTGTTCTCAAAACATAGTTGGGGCAACATTGATGTATCGGTGACACAAATCTCAATAAACTCGTGGAAAGCTACACTAGCTTCTGCCAGCGGTTTCACCCGTATCCTGTGGGTAATACTTTGTATACTGGGATTACAAATAGCATATAACCTTACTCGATAAATAGGCTATTTAATACTGAAATTTCTAATCAGAGCAGTAGTTACTGTTATTAGCGCTTTCAACAAACAAACTCTTCAGCTTTATTTAATTAAGATGTAGCTTTTGTCAGCGATCTCACACGCGTCTCAACTTCGCGCAACTGGTTAAAAAGTACCCCAACGCTTACCTCCTAACACTGACAGATTTTTTCAAATCGGTCCAGCAATTCCTTAGATGAAAGATGAAGATCAAGCATACAAACAAACAAATTCTTTAGCTTTTTTTTGTTACTATAGCCGATATATTACTCGCTGTTTACAATATAGAAACTCAGTTTCGAAGAAACCCAAGGTTAGTTTCAGGAATTTTCCTTCAAACAATTTAGTAGTTAGAAAGATTATATGGATCACTTTCCGAACTTGTTTTTGGAAGTTAGAATGAATGGTTTTCCCTGTGTTGTTGGCTTCTTAAACAATATTTAACTTTGTTTTGGAAGAAAATGTACTATTGATTTAGAAGATGGAGTGTCTAATTTGAAACCTTGTATTAGCTACTAGGTTGTGCGCAAGTTCTGAGGCAATTATTTTTGACACGTGAATTAAAAGTAGCCTATATGTTCTGACATAAGAGCTATATTAAGACCTTGTTTCATCAAAATCTGTTCAGTGGTTTCTGCGTGAAAGAGACAAACAATAATAACAAACATACACACATGCTTACAAAATTTCACGTTTATAATATCAGCAGGATTTTACTCAGTACAATAAAATATTGAATGTAATTATATAATAATGTACAAAAGTTAATTTTAAATATGGTTGAGAATTGTCTGATTACCCTCGGTTAACCGAACTGCCAGTTTATTTAAAATTCAACCGAATATTAAGCTTTTGGATCTTTAAATAATTAATTAGTCAACGTTTCGCATATTATTATACTTACACAATTGTAATTTTAATGTCCACCCGAAGTGAATTGTCATCGAAAATAGTTATGGAGTAAGATTTTTTCAGGTTATAGAGTTTTCCTATCTATTATCTATTACATATAATAAAACAGTAAAAAAATCGTGTCTGTACATTTAATATTTTTACAAAACAAAATATGTAGGGTTATTAGAAATTGAAAGAAGAGTAAGAATTCGAAAAAAAAATTTTGTCTGTTTGTATGTTTGAATGTTTGTTTGTTTGTTTGTCTGTTTGCACGCGCTAATCTCAGGATCCGCTGGACGGATTTAGATGAAACTTGGCAGACATATAGCTTATATATC
>NWSH02000162.1:2862657-2884080 GCA_002382865.2 Heliothis virescens | reverse complement strand
GCCGGCCAGCAAGCCGAAGCTGCGGTGGTGAGCGTTAAACCTATCTGCGACGATAAACTCGCGAGGCACCGCCGGAGCCCCGCAGCGCCGGAGCCGTGACAGTAATCATGCCTGCTGCATGATGGAACATTGATTAAGAATAAGGTACGATGAACAGTTTTAAAACTAGTTTTAACTGATATTAAATTTTGAGTATTAGTTATTTCTAGTTGTAACAAAGGCATTTAGTAAAAACTAGTTCTGACTAGGGATAACGCGTTCTATCTTAAAACGGGTTGTAACTGTAACATATACATATCGTAACCAAATAAAATATTAGTGACTTTCTATTTATTCATAATCTATTCATAATATTAAGTTTAGATAATATGTTTTACATCTCTACTCATGTGCAGAAGATAATAGATAACCACCATTCTGTCAATGTTTCCTGCATCTTTCTCTTGTATGTCTACTTTACAGGCAAAACGACAAATAACAACCAAAAAATATTTACCCACAAAAAAACCACCGAATCACGTCCATTTTGGTCACATGAAAAACCCATAATTCTGACACATTTAGGTTAAAAAATGACATAGTTAGATCCCCTAATTTCGTTCGCGTGCCGATATAAAGATTTCTTTATCGGATTACCGTTGTGGCTGTAGTTTCTTATAGTTGGGCTAAATTAAACTCTTTTGTTGCGGCCATATTTTGTCCAGGCTATTGTTGAGAGTGACCCACTGTGCTATTGTGCGCCTCTGTTAATTACTTTTTGGGGTACCACTGCGGTTGTAGTAACTGATTGTTTTTTATTGTTGGTGATAATATGTTTGCAATTTTTTGCTATAAAATCTGTCGTTTTACGGAACATAATTTTCTGTATGTTTTTCATACATTTTCGAATATTTTTTGTTAATAAAAAATAAACAAAAAAAGAAACTTTTTTTTTACTGTAACATAACTAACTTCGAGGTAAACAAATTTGTTGTAGGCTATGTAAATCCTTTTGTTGTTATAGTAGAATAATGGTGAAAACCTAAAATATTACCTTTTCTATTGAAAAAAAAATAGTTTTTGGAAAAAAATCTTCTACAGTGGAAATTTTGATTTCCGAGAGAAAAAATGTATTTTTACTAACTGAATATTTCATCACCAAATTCTAACAACTTCACCATTGTTCGACGTTTACAAAAATAAAAACAATGTATTTTGTAGAACTTCCCAGAATCCTAAAAACTAGTTTTTACGCAACAATCTCCACTGGGAAACTGCTTTAAGTTTTAATAAATAACTATTAAAAAACAATAACTTACATTTTAAGCTTTTTACGGTTTTTTTTTATTAGTATTATTTATTTATTAGTAACTGACCTGGCAAAATTCGTACGACTTCGTATCGTTTAACAGCCCTTCCCAATAACCTATCTATCTCTGGATTTGCTTACTAGAGGTAGAATATTGTATTCCGCAGCTAACCTAACCTCGATCACTAAAAACATTTTTAACCCAACTAGCGACCCGCCCCGGCTTCGAAGGGGTGCTATTAGAAACCTCAAAAATAAAAGTATTTCTCCACTGTTAATTGGATGTTATTATACATATAAACCTTCCTCTTCAATCACTCCATCTATTAAAAAAAACGCATCAAAGTCTGTTGCGTAGTTTTTAAGATTTAAGCATACATAGGGATATAGGGACAGAGAGAGCTACTTTGTTTTATACTATGTAGTAATATAATATAAGCGAAATAGGACCAGCCATTGTCGAGTTTAATGAGACTAAAGGCTCATTTACACATTTCATTCGATATCGATTTCATTGCCCGTTGCTTGCCATTTTATTGCAGCAAGATGCTACTTGCACTGTGTAAACGTGATCGTGCAATAGGTAAATGGTCGCCTGTCAAATATTCCTGCAAATTAATGGCAAGCAACTGGCAATGAAATTGCAATGTGTAAATGGGCCATAGCGAATAGCAATTCATTTTTACATATAAGAGAAAAGAAAATAATTCATTGTTTTAAACTACTGACTGGTTAAGTAACGCCATCTGGTGGTCGTGGCCTGAACTCATTG
Organism: Heliothis virescens; assembly: GCA_002382865.2. Lineage (NCBI taxonomy): Eukaryota > Metazoa > Arthropoda > Insecta > Lepidoptera > Noctuidae > Heliothis > Heliothis virescens. The sequence continues at coordinate 2,882,020 of NWSH02000162.1, read as the reverse complement.
GTTACGCAAATCTCTGTGGTGTGAAATGTTCTACATAGTTCTACAAGCCACCTATAGTTCGTTTCAGGAAGTTTCAGCCAGAAAATTGTGCCTAGCATGAAGCAAACTTACATCGGGCCTACGTGTCTTTAAAAAATGAGACGAAGATAGAAAATAATGAGAGAGAAATGACTATCTCGTACTTTCAAAATTATTAATTCGATTTATAGTCAATTTCATAGGTTCCACATTTCTGTGGTACTATGTGTCTGATAGCTTTATCTGGAACCTTTGAAACTTGCCGTTAAATATTGTTGACGTTTATTAAAATAAGTCAATATAATACACAATATACACGCCGAATTTTCAGTATAATAAAATATGACATTAAAAAGTTCCGCCTTATCGCTACACACCGTAAGCATACCCAAGAGACTGGCAGCATACGTGTACAATGGAGAGAGAGCTATTTCCCGTACCTGGATAATATATAAAAAAACCTTTATTTTATTCTGATATATTATATAAGCTATATAACTGTCAAGTTTTATCAAAATCAAACCATTACTTTTTGCGTGAAGGAGTAACAAACATAGACATTTATAATATTAGTAAGATAGGATAGTAAGATACGTGTTATTTATACTTATTATTATAAAGCTGAAGAGTTTGTTTGTTTGTTTGAACGCGCTTATCTCAGGAACTACTGATCCGATTTGAAAAATAATTTCATTGTTAGATAGCCCATTTATCGTGGAAGCTATATGCTACTTTTTATCCGGGTACGGGCAGCATTTCCCACGGGATGCGAGTGAAACCGCGGGAAAACGGCTAGTATTTCATATAAAACCCGATACGACGCTAAAATCTCACATTACAAACAAAAGATTAACCATTTCATCCAAGAAACAGATATCTTTTATCTCATATCTACCGACAAAGTAACTGAACACCATTTAACCTGGCGTTCGACCACGGCTTCATTAATTACGTAACTAACAAGACGTATCGTTTAACTTTAAGATTAAACAAAAGCCGACGGCTAAACGAATTAACTGTTAGTTAAGTAACCGCTGAGTTTGACAGCTAAGGTTAGAATGACAGTGCTTTTTGGAGCTTTTTGTTGTTGAATTCTATTTAGTTTTAGAGCTTTAAATAAATTAAATTATAGTATACAGTGTGATAATTTACGCAGTATATTATAATTTAAATAAGGTGTAATTAAATGATTTAATAACAATAAATAAAGCGAAAATTTGTAAGTCTGGTTGTTCCGTTACAACGGATTTTGATGAAATGTGGCAATAATATAGATTATTATCTATTAGATTGACATTTAGGCTACTTTTTATCCGTGTGTGGGAAGCGAGTGAAACCGCTGGTAGAAGCTAGTATATAAATAAAACCGGCCAAGTGCGAGTTGGACTCGCGCATGAAGGGTTCCGTCCAACCCCCCTTAATATTTTATTTTCTTAAATTTTTAGTATTTGTTGTTATAGCGGCAACAGAAATACGTCATTTGTGAAAATTTCAGCTTTCTAGCTATCACGGTTAATGAGATACAGCATGGAGACAGACAGACAGACAACGAAGTCTTAGTAATAGGGTTCCGTTTTACCCTTTGGGTACGGAACCCTAAAAATGCTCGTTTGTTTTTCTACGTATCTAACAATTTAATTTACGTGTTTAATATGTGTAGATATTATTCACCGTGTTTTTAATTTCGTTTGTAACTCTCAACAATAAAATATATTGGTTTTAATAGAGTGCTTACAAAATGGTAAATAAAAACAAGGGTTTGTGCGAGATGAAATTAAATGTCGTAGAAGTTTAGAAAATGTGTTTTCTAAAACAATTTGGTGAATTTAAAATTGAGCTCAAAAGACTTTTGTTCAAAGAACTAGACTAAATATATGTTAATATTATATACCAGCTTCTGCCAGCGACTTCGTTCGCGGATCATGTCGCTTATGCCAGCGACAATGGGTTGTCATAATCAAAGATCTTTCCCTTCACTGCTCTACTCCGATTGATTGTAGCGTGATGGAAAGTATACTATTTCGTTAAAATCTTTGACATCAGTATGGATCCCCAATCACCCCCTGATAGTTATTTGGGAAATATATTTCATGTACAGAATTGACTTCTCTACAGATATGTGACAAAGAGCTAAAGAATTTGTTTGTTTGTTGGAACACGCTAATCTCAAGATCAACTGGACCCATTTGAACAATTCTTTCAGTGTTATCTAGTTAGCTTTAGCTTCGAGGAAAATTTCCGCCAGTGGTTCCTCCCGCGTCCCGAGAATACAACTCCGCGCACCCAGATAAGAAGCAGACTGTAGGTTTCTTCAATAAATGAGCTATGTAACATTTCAATATTTTTTGAAATCCGTTCTTGAGATAAGCTCTTTCAAGCAGACGAAGAAACTAAAACTTCAGCTTTATGATAATAGCGTCCTAGCAGATTGTCAGTATCGGCGGCTGTTCTCATATAAGAAGATCAGCCAGCTGTGCAGAACACATTATAGTGCACAAGCATTTGCGCAGACACAGGTGCACTCCCTATTCCCTCACTCTCATAACCCGATGGGACGGCAATCCGACACGACCGGAGAGAGATCAGGCGCAGGACCGACATTAACGTGCTCTCCGATACACGGGTATATCAATCACCAACTTCCAACTCCGGGCTGCTTTCTGAAAGTTTCTTAAACCCACAAAGCAATTTCAGCCCGTCCCGGGAATCGAACCCGAGACCTCGTGCACAGCAGTCGGCTATGCGACCACTAGACGAGGCAGTTCAGCTTTATAATATTAGTATGGATGAGTATTATTTGTGACCTCTAATTGTGAAAGTCGAAAAATCATGAGGCCGCCCGATACGATGTCTGGTAGACGGTAGACTGTTTATGTAACTATTCTGAATAATATATCAGGGAGATAAGTCTAGCAGACATTCTAAAGGATATTCTATCGGTGTGTGGCTCTCTGACGCACAACAACAATCTATCAAATATCTTCAAAATTCAACCTTATCACAAAAGTGGTAAGCTAATGTTGGAAAAAATTGACACATTGGGGTAGCTGACCCGCTGTCGTCTGTAATACATAAATATTAATTCAGGTTTACTTTCTCTAGCATATAGTAAGACATTGCGTTCGAACATTTTTAAAATTTCTCCAAAATGGCAACCTTTGTGCGCGAACATGACAGTAGACTTGCGCCAATGCGTACACATGTTCGCGAACAAATGTGCGCGAACGCTTTTGGTGGAATCTTGCCACGTGAAACCGCGGGAAACAGTAAGCATTTTATATTCACGATGTTTAAAAAACCGGCCAAGTGCGAGTTGGACTCGCGCATGAAGGGTTCCGTACCGTTATATATGAAAAATTAACGTATCTTTTACCTACAACTAGCCAAAAGACAAACAGCAAAAAGTAACTTTGTTTTTTCATAAAAATATATGAATAACAAAGTTATAATTTGCGGTTTCACATGTTTATTGTATGGTGACCCCCATTAATATATATATTTTTTAATATTTAGTATTTTTTGTTATAGCGGCAACGGAAATACATCATTTGTGAAAATTTCAGCTTTCTAGCTATCAGGGTTAATGAGATACGGCGTGGAGACAGGCAGACAGACAGACAACGAGGTCTTAGTAATAGCACAGTTTAAATATAGAACAGTTGTGAAGCTACCTACTAACGTTCGTAACGTCACACTCACACATGCACGCGCATAGACGCGACAGCACCGCGACATTTAGTACTGACAGCACTGGTAAAGGTACATAAATGCTCGTCAATGCGCGTGCGTGTGTGAGTGTGACGGTTACGAACGTTAGTAGGTAGCTTCCCAACTGTTCTATATTTAAACTGTGGTAATAGGGTCCCGTTTTACCCTTTGGGTACGGAACCCTAAAAACTTTGAAGAAAGAATTACCTATAAAACAAAACTTTCTAGATCAAGTATTCCACACATACTAGTTAAATCCTTCAACGAAGTTTATCTCCTGAAAAATATCTGAATTTTAAAGTCACTATAGTGTTGTGAAACTATCGACATTTTAAAAACACACTCAACGTATACACAAGTTTTATTTGCTTCTAGTGTTGTACGTTCAAAGTTTTATCGATAAACTCGGGAAAACTTTTAGAAACTTTGCCCTTTGAATGTTTATAATTTGCATATATGAAGGTTTTTTTTTCTTTCAGGTTTCTTTAGAAGGTTCTTTCGCTTTTATGATTTTGGTTGTTTAATTTGGTATTCAAATAAGAGATGCCTCATTGGCCCCGCGAGATTTAAACCGAATAAGGTTGGATAAGGTTGTCAATAAATATAGAATTACAATTCTTGATGTTTTGTTTGATTTTATGATAAATATGTTGTTTTAAAATAATTTAATATTGCTGTGACTAAATTTAAAATTATTAAAATAATTTTGTTATGATTTTATATATTTCTGTACAGAGTACTCAAAAATAGCACTACTTGATTAAAGTATAGGTCTACGAATCTTTTTGCATAATACAAAAAGTGGGTTACTTATTGAAAGCATGTAATTGGGATATTTTCTAAACTTGCAACACCGGAAGAGTCAATGACTTAATGAGACTTAAGGGAGGCAACCAACACCGAGCATGTTTACTGAAAAATATGAAAGATTATATAATAAATACTGTTGATTTAGACATATTATTTATTTTGGTTTTTGTCAATCACCCATGTATTGAATATAAAAATATTTTTATCGACATTCTTTATATAAAAAAAAAAATGATTTTTATTTATTTAAAATCCGACAACAGTATTGCAAATAAAAATATGTAATGACTGTGTTGACAATATAATTTAATGTATCAAAAAATATCTTAAAAGTACTGAGTAACAAAAACTTAAAACAACTAATGAAAAACATTAATTCAACCAAACTCACTTGAAAGACGTCTAAACATTACCTGAAAAAAAAAAACAAAAAAAAAATATAATAAACTCTAAGTAGACACGCACATGTCACCAATACATGTATACGTACATGCTATGTGGTTGTGTGCGTCAGGTATCCGTCACCGTTGGATAAATATCTCAAGAGTAGGAGCCCTGCGCGAAACGTGCCGGCTTCGCCCGCTGCAGTAGGGCAACGTTCATATAGACACGCTATATCAAAAAATCTTTTTAAAAAACCTCGTTTTTTTCTGTTCTGTAAATGTTGGTAGCACCTGATCTAGGAGGTTGAGGTCTAGTCGAGATCTGACTGTTGAGTTCTATTTTTGAATTTTTATTTTATTGTTATTCGATTTTAAAAGTGTGTTCCTAATTTAAATTAACAATTTTAAGTATTTAGTATTAGTTTTAAGATTTTTTTTACTTAACTGTTATAATTATGTATTTAAGAACAATTTTAAGTAAATTTTAAGTTGCATCTAGAAGTGCTATTTTTGGGGGCAATTTCTCAATTGCCAGACTATGTTTCACGTATTGACAGCTTTTGTAAAGAAAATATATCAAACTATCATATTTACTCCTATAGATAGAAGCTAAGTGACTATTGAAAAATCCGAACTCAATTAGATTTAAATAATCTTCAAAAATTAAACGAACAAAAACAATAATAATTATTAAGTCCTACATTGTTTTATAGGTCACTCTGATATCGTAAGCATTAAAGAAAGATTGTTGCAATTGATACGAGCAAAGAAGTCAAAATATATCGTTAACCTCTGAACTCGAAAATAAAATAAATGACGACTATTTTTAGTACTGGAGCTCATTTCGTTTACTATAAGAATATGCTAACAGAAAAAAGTAACAAGACTCATTGAATTTTACGTCACTTTTATTAAGTAGATAAAATTTTATCTGACAGAGCCTACTTCGGTAACCACGGCTTAACAAAGTACGCATACGGCAATGCCTACTGCGCATGTCCGTGCCTCACTCATTCCGGACTATTTGTTTTGTCGTTACACTATCAAAAAGCCTCGGATTGCTCGCATAGTAGCATCTTCCTTGCTAATTGGGTAATATCCGAACGTTTCCTTACTGTCAATGAACCTGTGGTGATAAGTGAAAGTGTGTACGTTAATCCGAACGCGCCGAATCAATCAGCCGTCTGTCAAGTGTTCGCGCCAATAGTTGACGTTTGGCCGCGTGCGGTCGCTCGTTCGGAATTTGAATAACTTGACGTTTAGTGAGTGCTTGCCGGTGATTCGTGATTCTGTATCGTCTGGTAAATATTCGCACCTGTGCTATCTGCAGTGTACCCGCAGAACTTTACTTTGAATATCGAACTGTGACAGTATAAGAACTTTGACTTTAAAAACATTTGAATTCAGCGTTCGCTCCGTTAAAAACTAAAAGGTTTCTTTGCTGACTCAAGATGAATATAACATCTACGACGGACGGTGAGTGAGAATTTTTTAAATGACGAACATCTGCAATGTAAAAGTACCTAATTGCTTGCATTCCCTAGATGCGCACCTCTGCGGAATTTGTCCCACACACCGAATTGAACTTTAAAAACCGACGCATTAGGACGAAATTTTATCAGCAACTATTTATCGGTTCTTTTAATCGTTTGAGCTTTATCGTAGTTGTAATAAGGTTGAGAATTGTGTGGGATTTGTGTGAGCTGTCATTAGCTGTGGTGATATATCTTTGCGCGTTTCCGAGCCTAAATGAATGTTTGCGTGTGTGAATGTTCAGTATGGCTGCGGTATTTATTATTGTTTTAGTCTTAAATTGCTTCTGTCAGGCAAATGTTATCTTTTGTTGGGCAAACTTCGGAACATTAATGACTTTATTACAGTGCAAACAAAATGGGGTCGTTCCGAGTTTCTTGAGCGGTGGCATTGCAGATTCTGAATATTTAATGTGTCTGACCACGTCAGACTTCAAAGTCAATTATGCAAGGCCAATCAAAGTCTTGGTAATCCATTAATAGATGGTAGCTGAATTCTATAAATATAAATGAAGAGTCTACGATCAAGGGGGGATGTATTGGCATTGACATTTGTTTCACATGAATTCTTGATTGTACGTACTGCAGTCTGTGCCAAAGGGTAGAAGAGAACAGAAGGTCAAGTTCGTTAAGGTTGACTAACTGTAACTAGCCACATGAATATAAGTATATTATTTTTGTTGAAAAACATTTTAGTAGATGTTGGAACAACAATCGAGGTTAATTTTTTAGTTTTCAGTAAACGTAAACTGTTAAAAGATAAACTGAGAGGGAGGAAACATACAAACGAAATTCCTTTCATCCATATTGTGTGAAATAAAAGTCCCATTTTGAATTTTTTTCAACGTTAAAAATTGAGCTTCGGTGCTTCTCTGTATAGTGGTCTGGACTGCAGTATAAAGCAGAGAACTTTGATATTCATTCTGTATATTAGGCTTCGAATTAGGCATTCATTTGTATGACAGCAATGCTCATTTTGTATTTGGTTGGCATTATTATATTAGAGTTCACGTATGTATGCTATGTAATATTGGTATATTGTAATGTGAGCCATGAATAAATGCGACTTTGATTGTACAGACAACAGCAGGTCAACAGTCAAACATTAACACCTACGAGTACCTCCATTGTGATAACTGAAATGTGAGTGTGTGAAATTGGTCAAATTATGGTAACTTGATGTGCTGTCATCTGTATCTATGCATTTTTTTATTGTAGACCTTAATTGTTTTTTCCGCTATAGATATCTCCTTTATCATCATCATCTGCCTAGCCTCCGACGATTTTATTTTACATATAATGGTACGGAACCCTTCATGCGTGAGTCCAACTCGCACTTGGCCGGTTTTCCTACTCTTACGCCATGAAGCGAAAAAATAATATTTCCACGTAAGACTGAAGGATTTGACCCTCGTCTTTAAGACGTAAACATTTTACGATCTTTCATATCTTTAAGGTAAATACGAGTAGCGTTTTGGTGCGAAAACGTGCGATTACGTGCGAATACTTTTCCGTGGAGTGTGAAGCTGCCTTTATGAGGTTACGGCCTATAAGTTATGGGGTGTTGGACATCGTAATACCTTCTTACTTTAGTTAGTTAATATCGGCATGAGTAATGGGTCCTCTTGGCCTGTGGGGTTATTTTGACGGTGACTTGTGACCGTGTTTGTTGGGTAATAGAGGAGGTTTATATTTTTGCTTTTGATTAAAGCCAGCCTGTCAAGTACGGTGTGTGGATTTGATTGCTGGTCAGGTGAATATAGACGCCAGCATTAACCTACCTCGACCTGTATTCCTTCAATAGATTTTCAGCCTTATTATAATAGTGGAAGGTTAATGTTCGATTCACAAAAATTTACAGATACGGATCCTTGCTGGCACCTATACCAATGTATAAGTTACATACTTTCTAGGTATATCTTGGGTTTGTGATGAATCAAACAAACTTTAAGTAAAACACATTTACTAGAGCTTTTACACAAATGGTAATATATTATTTTCTTTGACGTACAACGTGAGGTGACATTGCAAGATAGAATTATTTTAAGAATTTGAAAATGAATGAATGCAATGAGTGAACGCGTGAATGTATGCATCGTTAGATATGCAGATTTATTATTGTAAATGAATTTCTTCTCAGTATGAGAAGAGGCTTGTAGCCTGTAGTAGGACAGTAAAAACCGGCCAAGTGCGAGTCGGACTCGCACATGAAGGGTTCCGTTCCATAATCTAGGAAAAATAAACGTACTTATTACCTAAAATTTGCCAAAACAAAGTTATAATTTGCGGTTACTGAAAAAGTGCTATATCTCAAAAACCACTGACCGTATCTTGTTCAAACCAATTTTGGTTGGTAGTTTTTATTGAGATCTATAACATATATTTTTTTCAGATTTTTCACTTTGGTAGTTTAAGAATTACAGGGGGGGGGACACACATTTTGGCACTTTGGGAGTGTCTTACTCTAAAATGATTGACTTTAGGAAAAAATGGTTTTAGAAACCTCGGTATTTTTTAAGACCTATCTATAGACACCCCACAGTATAGGTTTGATGAAAAATAATTTTTAGTTTCAGTTCATGTATGGGGAGCCCCCCACTAATATTATATTTTTTTTTATTTTGTACGAAATCGTAAGCGGTTAAATATAATACATATACGTTACAGTTTAACTGTGTAGTCCTAATAGTTTCGGAATAAAGTGGCTGTGACATACGGACGGACGGACAGACAGACAGACAGACAGACATGACGAATCTATAAGGGTTCCGTTTTTTGCCATTCGGCTACGGAACCCTAAAAAGGCTAATAATGTTTTTAATTTGGACCCAATGACATATTTATACCTATCACATTTATAAAGAGCAAAACAAAATAACTTATCTCTTAGAATTTAAGATGTTTCTAGTAAATAAATCAGCGGTTCTATCAGATTAGAACAAGTCAGATATAAATATATGAACTCAATTTCGATATTGCCTTAACGTAACTGACACCGTCTGTGGAATAATTTATGTTTGACCGCTCACTCTTAGCAACGTACTCAGTTTAAGAAAATAAATCTAAAACATTCGATTTTAAACCTTACACTAAAAGCATAAAGTCGGAAATCGCATAAAACTTCTCTTGTAAATTTCTGTTTGCTACAGAATTGGTACGTCACAAGTCATTTATAACTTTAATTCTATGAAAATAAGGTCGTTAGTCAAACTAAGCGTTTACTGGCTACTACGAGGCTACGATGCGTAGTAAAATCGTAGCACTACGAGATGCTACGCGTCGTAGCAGTCCGCGCATGCGTTAATCAGTCTTCTTATTTTCTCAGCTATGACGAGTCTACGCCCTTTAAGGTTATATATTCAAGCTGTTGAATTGAAAGGATGCTTAAAATAATACTTAGGGCCAGTTTGATTGAGTTCCAGATATATCTAACAGATAATGCTAGAGAAAAGTAGTCAAAATTAAAAACATTTATGGCCAACTAGCTTCTGCCCGCGACTTTGTTCGCGGATCATGTCGCTTATGCCAGCGACAACGGGTCGTCACAATCAAAGATCTTTCCCTTCCCTGCTCTGCTCCTATTGATTGTAGCGTGATGAAAAGTGTACTATAACCATCTCAGGAGTATGAATAATAATTGTTGCGAGTTTCGTTAAAATCCGTCCAGTAGTTTTTGTTTCTATAATGGTTATACAGACAGACAGAAATTCTACTGATTGCATTTTTGGCATTAGTATCGATCCCTAATCACCCCCTGATAGTTATTTTGACCTCTCCACAGATTTATTATAAGTATATATTTCACAGGATCCAGATAAAGCTATCTGATACATAGTGCCATAGAAATGTTTTTAACTTTGTCAACCTTTCTATTGCATAATCTGTCAGTTACCTATCTAGAACTTTATTTGAAACTTCTGAAACTGAACCTAAATGTCAAATTTCAATGTCGACCTCATTTAATTGCTAAGGTCTCATAATAAATATTTCGACTCAAACCCAAAGAGAATGTAATATTATTTAAACAGTATTTGTTTTGGTATTAAGTTTCATACATTTATTTTAACCAACAAGTGTCTTTAGACTCATTAATTTTATTATTAAATGATCCTAATTTCGAGTCTCTTGTCAGGCAAAATATTTTAATAAATAAATAATCACCTTCAGTATATTATATTCACTTAATCATATTTTTTATGAGACTAAGCGCCACTTTTAGAGGTTACAGATATACTTCTCGATAGCTATCTGAGAGAGGATGCCATATTTTTATTTTTAATTTCGACTACTTTTTTATGGTATCTTCTGTGAAAATTTCAGTTCTCTACCTATTATGGTTCACGAGATACAGTATTATGACACATGGACGGACAAATGAACGGACGAGCAGACGGACGAAGTCTTAGTAAAAGGGTCCCGTTTTACCTTTTGATCACGGAACCCTAAAAATACATTATTCTTTGAAGTAATATTTCAACCCACAGGTATCGAAACTCGTAAAACTAGAAAATATCTAAAAATAGAGGCAAGAAAATATATTCCAAAATATATTTGAACCCAAAGTCATAGCTTTAAAAATTTTAATACCGCTGGGAATTTACCTACTCGTGGAAGTGGGTCTAAGATCAATATCTCCTTGAAGTGAAGGACTTTGGAAGAAAAACTATAAAAATATCCTTTTTGCCTTAGTGGACTTTTAAATAACATCATATTCATGCAATGTACTAATATTAACAGCTGTAGACTTTGTTTGTTAGTTTGGACCTCATCCCAGGAACTACTGTTCCAATTTGAAAAAATTCTTCACCCGTACTTAATATTATAAATGCGAAAGTAACAGTGTCTGTATGTCTGTTACGCTTTCACACCTAAAATGAAATTTGGTACAGAGATAGAATAGACCCTGACGAACAACATAGGCTACTTTTTATCCGTGTACGGGAAATAGTTCCCTCGGGAAGCGGGCGAAGCCACTGGCAGAAGCTAGTTGTTTATAAGGCCCATTTAACGAGGAAGGCTATATAATGCTACTTTTTTTTTTATAGAACGCAGGTTAAACCACTGGCGAAAGCTAGTAATAAACTGAAATGTTTGTTTACCTGTTTGGTTGAACGCGCTAATCTCCAATTTATTTAAAAAAATCCTTTTATAATATAATTTACACTTTCACGCCGCAAAAGTTCCCAAAACTCACACGTTATAACCAACACGATTACCGGGTAATACACCCGGATAATAAGTGACCATCTTCCACCCGGCTATCCACTGAATATTTGATATTTAACCCTCCGTATGCTGTAGTTATCTTGCTGTTGCTACGGCTGTGGCTATGAGCATTCACAGGTTACATAACGTACGGACGACAGAACATCAAGTTACCAAAATCTGTCAAATTTCTGCGATACATTTTCAACCTTATCACAATAGTGGAAGGTTAATGTTTGATTGGTAAAATTTGACAGATTGGTATACGTAGATCTGCTACTACTGTCTGTACTTTAGTAAATCATTTATCTTAGGCCACAGCTGTCCGTACAAGTTCTTTAAATACCATAGTTCGATTTCAGGTCAGCCGATACCTCGATCTGATAAATTTCTTAAATAGATTTTCAACCTTATCGTAAAATCTGCATAATCGGTCGAATTTTACCAATCAAACATTAACCTTCTCATGTTTGATTAGTAAAATTCGACCGATGCAGGTAGCAACCTACTTTTCTGCTGTCGTCTATACCAATGAAACTTTCTTAAGTTGTACCCATCGGAGAGCACGTTGATGTCGGTCCTGCGCCTGATCTCTCTGCGGTCGTGTCGGATTGCCGTCTCATCGGGTTGTGAGAGTGAGGGAATAGGGAGTGCACCTGTGTCTGCGCAAATGCTTGTGCACTATAATATGTCCTGCGCAGCTGGCTGATCTCCTTATATGAGAACAGCCGCCGTGGCCGACAATCGGCTAGGACGCTATTATTAATTAATATCTTAGCCATCAATGACTGTGTAAAAGTGAAGGAAAACATCTTGAGGTAGTCTTTAAAGTCAGAAATCGCCAATCCGTCTATGCAAGCGTGGTGATTAACGCTCATTCCTTCTTTCTGTGAGAAGTGGCCTTTGCCCAGCCGTGGGACGGTACAAAGGCTGATGATGGTAAGAGATCAGTCCACACAAATTCATTAAAACTTTTAGCTTCTGTTTTTACTAATTCAAAGCCCACGAATGATAACTTTGTAATTACGTGGAATATATTAATAAAGCCTGACTCGGGGTTTGTTTGCAAACAGATTAACTGATAACCGAAGAAACTTGATCACAACTTATTTACCTGTAGTGGCAAAGATTATTTTCTTGGTTTCGATTTTCGCAGATGCGACAGAGATAACAAAATGAATTTCAAAAAATAGTTGTATTATTTCTTAATTTTTGTAGTGAACTTTTTTGTTATTAAAAAGTAATTATAGGTTTTCTTTTATGGTTTTAATACATCCTGTGTAACTGATGTATTATTTAGAAACTTTTTTTTTACACGTATTTACATTGTTATTAATAGATCGATACTCCAGCAGCCCAAAATAAAATACCTTTTTCTAGTGAATTTTCGAGTCCATACTCTAAATACTGACAATCAAACAAGTTTTAACACTCCCAAAAACATCAAAATTAATCAAATCTAAAAGTGACAGTGCAAATATGCTCATCGTATAAAATGTAATTAATATTGAACTTTGTTGAATAAACAATGGCCAATCAAATATGAATGCCACTGAGTAAGCCCAGAGATAAATTAATGAAGTATCTGTTTTATTATTGTATTCACCAAAAGGTCGTGTGGCTGACATATTAATAACTAGCTTCCGCCCGCGGTTTCATCTGTGTGCTGAGGGAATTATTTCCCACGTATGGGTAAAAAGTCGACTGTAAGTTGTTTTAATAAACAAGCTACATCACCATCAAGTTTCATCAAAATGTATCCAGTAATTTGAGCATGAAAGAGTATTAATCGTACCAAGACACATACGTACATCCATACAAACTTTCACATTATTAGGATCTTCGATTTGATATTTTTTTCCACTTGAATAACTAGGTACACATTCTAAATTCATTGTAAGTAATATAAATGTTTAAAAATATAAGGTTAAAATGTGCGATTCTTTTTAATCACTTCAGTTTTAATCATCCTATGATAGTCTTTTATTTTTTTAATATAATTTATAACAAAATCCCAAACCGAAATTTTTACACACATATTCCAGTTTAAAATTTCTAACACTTGCCTCTCAGAGGCAACCACAAAATAGGCAGAAATATCGTCTGCAACACATGAAGGCAGAAATTGAAGGTAATCTGATTTGATAGGTGCTTCGTAATTATTTAATGCATTGGATCGTGTAACTAGTTAATACTAATAAACATGTTATGGATTAAATGGTTAGCTCAGTAGTGAGAGGAAGGTATTAGACTGGAAGGAGGTGCTAATGTGTTGTAGTAGTTGATAGACTAGGTTCTGCCAGTGGTTTCGCCCGCGTTTTGCAGGGATTACATTGCTCAATGGTATGAAAAAGAAGTTTTTAAGCTTCCTTGTTAAATGAGCGACAACACTGAAAGATTATTTCAATTTGAAAAAATCTTTTAATTTCTTGTTAAGATTGTGAGAATTTGTGAGTCTAGCAAACAAAGAAAAACTCTTCAGCTTTATAATTTTAGTATAGTTATGAGGGTTATACTGGATTTTATAGATTATTGCATTTATTCTAGACTGATGTATTGATGGTCCAACAGACTCGTGTGTGTGTGTGTATGCGTATGTGTGTGTGTGTATTTGGGAAACGTTTTCGCACTGGAAACTCATCATTTTGATAACAAAAAAAAGTAATATTAGGTAACGAACTTCCCATCAACTACCTACACAAACTGTCCTATCTACCTTCTACCTACTCTATAGAGATCCGATATCAACAAATAGGAACTCTACATCCGCCTTCGAAAGTTAACTGCGAAAACTTTTGTTTTATTTGTAGTCTCTATCAAAATAATATATCGCGACATAGAGCAGGTAGAGTAACCTTGTTACAGTCGATGCGAAGTTCCGAATGGGTACAGTATTGTCGTGTAAACTCTATGTAGAGATGTAGAGTCGTATGTTTTCTTGTAATGTCCCGTTTTGTTGTATGTAAATGGATATTTGTTAGATGTTTCGACTTGTTGAATTTGTTTTGTAGAGTTCTTTCAAATGTGCAAGTCTTTGTTTTCTTTGCTTCCTTAGATAAATTAAGTTATTCATTATTCTAGTTTGACAAATATAATTGGTAACGAGACACCTGCTTTCTAATTAGAAAACAATCACAGATAAATTCCTCCATGACGACCTCGTTGGCGCAATGGTTACCATGCCGGACTGCCGAACTGATGGTCCCGGGTTCGATTCCCGGAACGGTCAACATTTGTGTGATGAGCATGTTTGTTGGCTGTGGTCTGGGTGTTATAATACGTATCTATTTATAAAAATATATACGTAATTATATGTAGTTTATCAGTTGTGTTAGCACCCATAACACAAGCTTATTAATAGCTTACCATGGGGCTAGCCGACCGTGTGTGATAAGGTGTCCCGATATATTATATGTCCCGATATATTATTAAACACACAAAAATTGTGCAAACCCGGGAATCAAACACCATACATAATTTTCAACAGTTACACTTACGGCCAATTTCACAGGTTCCAGCAGAGTTCTAGATAGTTATCTGATCAATCATGCCATAGAAAAGAAATCTAAATTAAAAACATGTTTATGGCACTATCTGTCAATTAGCTATCCAGATCTTTATCTGGAACTTCTGAAACTGGCAAAAACCGGCCAAGTGCGAGTTGGACTCGCGCACGATGGGTTCCGTACCATTATCTATGAAAAAAGTACAATGGTAATGGTCAAGTGTGAGTTACTTAAGTTGCACATTATTTCTAATAGATGGCGCTACTAGTATACAATTTTGCAATTAATAATTAATATAAATCAACAGCCTTAATATATATTTTTTTATTTTTTTGTATTTGTTGTTATAGCGGCAACAGATATACATCATTTGTGAAAATTTCAGCATTCTAGCTATCACAGTTAATGAGATACAGCCTGGAGACAGACAGACAGACAACTAAGTTTTATTAATAGAGTTCCTTTTTACCCTTTGGATACGGAACCCTAAAAATTATTATAAAATTAAACTCATTTTCACAACAAAACAAAAATTATCACTTAGTATAATAATCAACATTAATTTAACCTCAAAATCTGAAAAAAGGTTTTTAAAACCGCAGACAAAATTAATAGTCGTTATAATATATTGCCGCCATGTTACATCAATTCGCTTGACTTTACAGTAATTATTGTGAATTTACAATTAAACTCCTATCTTTATTTATTTCACCTCGTTATTGTATTTTATGAAATTCAGAAGTTGAATTAATGGTCACTTTCTATATCGCCTTAAATTTTAAGTTCTAGTTAAACCAGTTGTCAGGTTATCTAATTTTATATTGTATTGTAATTAATAGAAATTTCCATATATGAAAAAAATACTATACATATAAATTTTATATTTACATTTATACTAATAAAATAAAGAGATTTTTTGTACGCTTATGGTTCCGAAACTACAGAACTAATTAAAAAATATCTTTCACTGTTAAGAATCTAGACTAACCCCAAATAATATTTCGGATATGGGAAAAAGTTCTATGTCCGCACATAAATTACGAACAAACCAAAATTTCATATTTTTACTAAATTTAATTGAACAGTGACAGGTGGATACACAAAAAAAAATGTTGTGAAAAATTGTAGTATTAAAATCCTTATATACTTTAAAGAACAATATTACTATTTCACAAAAAAACAGCTACATTGGCCAAGTAAATATTTTATTTTTTCTCCAACATAAAACCCTCTTGGACATTAACTTAAAATAAATCCCAAAGTTTCACATTACACTAATAGACGCGCTTCACAAAATAAATCGAAAAAACCGGCCAAGTACGAGTTGGACTCACGCATGGTTCCGTACCATTATATATACCTACAACTAGCCAAAATACAAACATTTTTCGGACAGCAAAAAATAACTTTGTTTTTCATACAAATGTATGAATAACAAAGTTATAATTTGCGGTTTTACACGTTTATTGTAAATTTTAGAATTTGTTGTTATAGCGGCAACGGAAATACATCATTTGTGAAAATTTCAGCTTTCTAGCTATTACGGTTAATGAGATACAGTGTGGAGACAGACAGATAGATAACGAAGTCTTAGTTATAGGGTCCCGTTTTACCCTTTGGGTACGGAACCCTAAAAATCTTCCAATTTCAGTATTTTTCGAAAAATCCTCACGTTCAAGTTTATGTTAGCAATTTTCTTTTTAACTGTTCATTTGCTTTCAGCTGAGATATCATCTGACATCTTGAGATAGAAGTGAAACGTTCAGCAAATACTAAAATATATATCTTTTTAAAAGTACTAGCTGTTTCATGCTGCTACACCTGATTATGAGAGCACGTGATGTATAAAGATAGAAGTGGTTTTAACTTTTAGCTAAATTAATAAAAAATAAGTTACCTTATCTGTATATCTGTCACGCTTTCACGCTAAAACTACTGAATCGTTTTTTTGAGTCTTGAGCGCTTCTGCACTAATGGCCGGTTTCTGAGTCCCGCTATCGAAAGGCTATCCATTCATTTTTAAGGAAAAATGAATAGATAAACCACCGACAAAGGTGCTCAGAAACTGGCCATTAGTTAGCTGTTAGGTTGGACAATTCTTATAATAATGCGTATAATTTGGTACACAAATAATATAGAGCATGAGAACGGCCATAGGAGTCTTTTCATCCAGGCATAAAGTAGTTCTCTAGAGACGCGGATAGAACCGCGAGGTGCAGATAGTATCTTACTAATTAAAGCCGGGTCGTTTCATTCATCATTGCCATTTAAAAATTCTATTAAATAGGTCCTTTTCATTATCATAGGCAGGCATTATTACAAACAATCCAAACTATCCAAATCCAAACTAATATTATAAATGCGAAAGTAACTCTGTCTGTCTGTCTGTCTTTCCTTCACGCCTAAACTACTGAACCGATTTGTGTGAAATTTGGTACAGACATAGTTTGGAACTTGAAAAAGGACATAGGATAGTTTTAAAAAATAAATTTATTCCGGACATACAGCGCCATCTATTGTTCAATTTCGTACTATAAATGTCGAGCTGTTCCTATACTCCATAGATAGATGGCGTTGATCAAAAATTTGCCGGAAGTCACTATTCCACGCGAACGAAGTCGCGGGCAAAAGCTAGTAGCCAATATTTTCTAGGACGTCCACTTTTTGACAATCGTACTAGATTATATATCGTACTAGATACTAGACAGGTAATGTACAACAACAAAAGGTCTTACAATAGCCTTTTGTATACAGGCCCAAATTCTAGTCAGGCCTAAACGTAACTTGATTACCTAGGCCACAGTTAGGACTTGCTGATTATAGTTCTCAATCTAGACCTTTCAGAAGGTCTAAGCTTGTGTATAGGGATTGGATAGAAGCCTTATCGATAGGCATTGGGATATAATTCGGAAAATTTCTCCTCAAATTAGGTAAAGATTAGTTTGTTATTAAACAGAACTGTCTTGTTTGTCTTGAAGTATGTGTGACTGCTGTGCATGGAATATATGATTCGATCGTGCATCGGAGATCACGTTAGTGTCGGTCCTGCGCCTAATCTCTCTCCGGTCGTGTCGGATTTTCCGTCCCATCAGGCTATGAGAGTGAGGGAATAGGGAGTGTGTCTGCGCAAATGCTTGTGCACTATAATATGTCCTGCGCAGCTGGCTGATCTCCTTATATGAGAACAGCCGCCGTGGCCGACAATCGGGTATGAACGCCATTATATGGTTCGATAACCGCATCGGGTCGAAATAACTTTGTGGTGTTTTTGTAAAACTTTCACAAAGTAGCCCAGAGTTTGTCTGGAAATTGGTATTACATCCTTGCATCTAAGAGCAGGCAAATTTCCCATAATCCCATCGAACTATAATAGAAAAAGAATAGAGAGTGCACCTATGTCTACGCGTAACCTACGCTTACGCAAAACTATATTTTACTGGTATAAAACTTCTTGCAAACTCATATGAATGACCAAAAAAAAAGTCACATTGCTTTCAACCCAATAGATCCCAAAATATTCCCCATCTCATTTCACACACCATTCACAAACCCACATAAACTTAACTGCAAAACACGAAACCCTATACTATATAACTTTTTGTTTTATGACCCTCGACCTTTCAAGGATCAGTCATCTATCGCCCCATCAAATCGAGGAGCCGAAGGAACTATTGGAACCATGTTTGATTGCGTGCGAACTATTTGACTTGATTTTCGAATGTTTGCGATATAGTAAGGTCGATAGTAAATCTTCAAGTTAACGTCTTGAAAATTGTGTTTCTAAGTTATTGTCTGTTACACATTTTTGGTGGATAGTTTTGTTTGATTTTGCTAGTTTTAACGTGTCTTTTCCGTGTAGTGATTTGAAAATTGAGTAGCAAATTAATCTGTATTTGGGGGCACGGCAGTGCCCCCGCCAAGTCGAGCGCAAAGCAAACACTGCCGTACCATCCTTTACTGGAACCATTTCGACGCATTTTCAGGCCTCTGTTAGAGAACCTCTGGATAATACCAGAACGCCGAAATTTTCATCATCCAGAAAGCTATAATCACATACGTAAAACCCAGAATTTCAAGTCTGTAGGTCATTTAATTTCGAAGTTAAGCGAAAGCAAAGTTTCGTATTTTCGACACTCACTCACTCATGATCATCAAAATAGAACTAGTACTTCCAATAAAGTCAGAGAGCTGAAATTTGGAA
>NWSH02000162.1:2831512-2856381 GCA_002382865.2 Heliothis virescens | reverse complement strand
CAAGATGTGCCAGGTTGCCCGGTTAATTGGGTTGTGGAGGTCAGACAGGTAGTCGCTCCGTGTAAAACATTGGTTCTCAGCTGCATCCAGTTAGACTGGAAGCCGACCCCAACGTAGTTGGGAAAAAGCTAGGCAGATGATGTGCTTTTCATGAATTTGATACATGGGCAAGAGCATATAAGTCTTTTAAATAGTTTTTTCCCCTGGTTTTACCCGCTTTCCATCTTCTTGTTTTTGTTTTTGGATTGTTTTTGGAACTACATCTTGTTTTTGGATAAAAAGTAGCGTAAAGTTATTTTGAAGTATCAGCTATATTGATGTTAATTTTGATCAATAGCTGCTGAGTAATTTTTGTGTGAAAGTGTGACAGACATCCACTTATCCAAAATTTCATGTTTATAATATTAGTGTGATACGATAAGTTTTATCTTTATTTCCTTAATTGTTTTACTATTTATTATGCTCAGAATTAGCGAGGGTGAGTAATTGAGTAATTAATATTTTATTAGTACAATTGTTTTGTCTAATTACATTATTGTTACATTCAGTTATGATTATTATTATTCGCAGTCGGATTTGTAGTCTTTTGAAGGCTTAATTTTACAAGAAAATGTATTTTTTTTTGTTATCATTTAGCTATTAATTAACTTCATCTTATTTTTTCTTTCATTTTCAAAATATACAACACTAGCTTCAGCCAGCGGTTTCACCCGCATCCCGTGGGAACTACTCGGCGCACCCGTAGCCTATAGCCTTCCTCGATAAATGGGCTATCTAACACTGAAAGAATTTTTCTAATCGGACCAGTAGTTCCTAAGATTAGCGCGTTCAAACAAGCAAACAAACTCTTCAGCTTTATAATATTAGTATAGATTGTAAAATATAATTTCAATAAACTTCCTTGACTTTGATTTTAGATATTTTTAATACGATAGCTAAATCTTATTTTTACAAAGTACCTTGGTACATAGGCATAAAAAAATAAACAGTATATTAAATGGATAAAGCGCTTGATAAATAATGATTTACTTAATGGCCAGTTTGCATGTTAGTAATTAACATAAAATACAAATGCATGTCCAAATGAAAATACTTATGTAAACAAGAATTATTTGCTCGTGTTAATACCAATTGCATTTTATGACTAGCGCCATTATTTTATGTCTTTATTGTGCCTACAAATGTTAATTGCATTTGTTAGAAAAAATGTAATATTCAACAGCAGTTTATATTGCATTCTATTGTAATTAAAAATATGTTTAATAGTTTATTACTCGCTGGAATAAAATAATTATTTCGTGTTATACGGCATTATTAAAAAAACAATGGCTTACATCTATAAGTTAAAACAAATGGCAGATTTGCTTAACACTAAAAATAACAAATATTTACAACATTCTTATTCTAATAAAAAAAAAAACTTAAACTAAAAAGCTTCAAAAATTCCTCCCCATTGCTGTCGACCTGGAGCGTGCCCAAAAAATATCCAATTAATTACTTATTTCCATTATCGCAGTAAAGTGTAACTGTATATTACAATATCAGTGGATTGCTTTATTACAAAAATAATTTTCTAGATCATAGGTACATAATACAATACATGCCATCAATCGCATGAAATTCAGACTTACCCGTATACAGCATATATTTATACCAATTTCTATGCAACGACTCACAGTGCAAAACCGTCAGCATAATTTCAAAATACCAACAGTCCAAGGTCATTCCATTCATTTCTCACGAACAAACAGAAATAGCCATTCTATTATTACACTTGACGCAAAAAAACCCACCCCTTTTACCCAGAATACTTGATGGAGGTACTAATGCATTTTCCAAAGGTCACCTTCATGGAATTAATCGGTGTACAGTCAGTGTTGCCCATTCATTAAACTTAAAGTCCACTTCGACACGACAAATACACATTGGATGATTTTATCTATGGTAAATACATGTCTAGGTATAGCCCAAGGGTACCTAAGAATTATTAAGCACGTGTAATTTAAATAGAAAATATTTCTTTGTTAACACGTAAGCGGCCAAAACTGGTAAATTATGTCAATTTTATGTGTGTGCAATTATAAGCAAATGTATTTTTTTGTTCATTTATACACATAATTAGTATTTGAGTAAAGTTCAACAATTTTCTGACCTTCAATAATTATATTGTCTTTGACAAGATATCTGTGTTTGGGAAGGCATTCGAGGCATTTCGAATATCACATGTACATCTTTGGTAGTCGTTAGTAAACCGACTCCAACATTGTTTGGAAAAGGCTACTTCACATTATTAAGATTTCTGTAAAACTTAGACCATTCTCCTGTTTTAATAGTACCCAGTTACACGAAAGGAGGATGTAACAGGAGGTCGATTTCTATAAACAATTTATCCATGAACTTGCGACTAGAGATTGACATTAGCTACATATTTTTAATCTTTAATCGCAAATCAACGGATAGATTAGTTTTCAAAATCCTTAGGAAATCCCAGCAGATAACTCAAGATGCCTAAATTCGATTAAACAGGCGATAGGCGATAGCAACGTACTCTTTATTTGCCTTCGTTCAATGGTAAGGAGTTTTTAAGGCGCTTTCTTGGTAGTATTTATTGCCTGTCGATGCGAACGTGATCGATACGGTGGAATTAGGCTGATTACATAAGAAAGATTCTCAATGTGTCCTTCTTTTTAAAAGAAGAAATCTTATGCTTTTTACTTGATATGCTTTTAACGTAGACGGCAGCAGGGCAACCTACCCAAATCTGTAAAATTTCACCAATCGAATATTAACCTTCAAAAATTGTAATAGGGTTGAAAATCTATTGCAGAAAGACAGACTGGTAACTTGATATGTTGTCGTCTGTACCCTAACACTATTTTAGAATTAGATTATGCAAAAAATATATAATCCTGTTTAAGACAAAATCAGTAGGTGCTATTTTCAGTTTCATCGCGTCTTTTTTCAAACCACAAAAACAGCTCCACGCTCAAACATCAACCGAAATCTGATTAAAAATCGCAAGCAAATCGCAACTGTGTAGCCAACCTAAACGCTCTCATTAGGATGCTCTCCGTACTACGTTGGAGCCACGTAGGCAGCCGACAGCGAGTCGATATTTTGTCGGTATCCTGATTTATGGCTGCGATTACCTCTTAGTATACTCTGATGGGGAAAAAATGTGGCAATCGCGAATTAGGACTAAGTTGCCTACTGTTTAACTGGTAATGGGCCTATTAGTGGCGGGATTGGTTAAAATTGAGTTAAAATGTTGGGTTATTTTACTTAATACTAGCTTCTGCCAGCGGTTTCACCCGCGTCCCGTGGGAACTACTCGGCGAACCCGGATAAAAAGTAGCCTATAGCCTTCTTCGATAAATGGGCTATCTAACACTGAAAGAATTTTTCAAATCGGACCAGTAGTTCCTGAGATTAGGATCCAAACAAACAAACTCTTCAGCTTTATAATATTAGTTTGTGTATCTTTGAAATTGGATTTGACAACCAGTCTTACCAAGGGGTATACTGTTATGGCCTGTGGGATTGTTCGAAACAGTTACCACGGCCCAGGTACACAAAAGAGCTCATGAAGGAACACGGTGGGGTTTAGTCAGTAAAAGTCTGACACTCGGAGGGGTCATCTGATGATTTCCCATCGATAAAGAATGGGTATAGTGTTACCCAGTTTCTGAGTTACTGAGCGAACGTACTGATAGACAACGGTGGAGAGCATTTATTTATTTATGTATCATAATGTTATTGTTTAATTACAATATGTATTTAATTATATTTATAACTTAAGATACTAAATGGAATTCAAGTTCCGTAATTTCAATTATATTTTCTTTTTCAGTCAAAATAAAATAATTGAAATAATAATATAGTTGAAAGAAATTCGTAATGCTATACTTTAAGATAATATAGGGTATCGAAATCGGAAGAAAATCTTAAATAAATTTTATACCTGCCTTCCGTGTAAGCCTTAACATTGGAACTCACTAGTTTCATAATATTTTTCTTTAAGCTTCCAAAAAAAATCTTCTGTAGTCCGGTAGTTCGAGATGTCAATAAAACGACGTAATATTTAATAGCTGCTTATTACAAATAACAGTACTCTTTGAATTATTATAAAGATTAAGAGTTTGATCGTTGATCTCGGAAACTGCTTAACCGATTTGAAAAATTATTTCAGTGTTTGATGGCCCGATTATAGAAAGAAGCACATTTTATCCGGATGCTAGAAGAAGTTCCATCGGGTCGCAGGACACAGCTTCTTCTTCTCCCTATCCTATTCCTTGTCTGTACTTATATCGTTTTTTTGTTTGTTTGTTTGAACGCGCTAATGTCAGTAATTACTGGTCCCATTTGGGAAATTATTTCAGTACTAGTTAGTCAATTTACCGCGGTAAGCTACCTAAAGGCAACTTCTTACCCGGTTGTGGGAAGTAGTTCTATCGGATCGCGAATGAAACCCTTATAAATTAAAATTCGTCTTAGGTGATTTTTAGGGTTCCGTACCCAAAGGGTAAAACGGGACCCTATTACTAAGACTTCGTTGTCTGTCTGTCTCCGTCCAGGCTTTATCTCATTAACCGTGATAGCTAGAATGCTGAAATTTTCACAAATGATGTATATCCGTTGCCGCTATAACAACAAATGTTGTATAAAACAATAAAATACTAAAAATTAAAAATAATAAGGATGTTGATTTATATAAATTAATTGCAAAATTGTATACTAGTAGCGCCATCTATTAGAAATAATGTGCAACTTAAAACTCATACTTGACCATTCCTATTGTACTTTTTTCATAGATAGTGGTACGGAACCCTTCGTGCGCGAGTCCAACTCGCACTTGGCCGGTTTTTTAAACCTTTTCTCACGTTACCGATAGTAAGACCGTTGTGCTCT
Organism: Heliothis virescens; assembly: GCA_002382865.2. Taxonomy (NCBI): domain Eukaryota; kingdom Metazoa; phylum Arthropoda; class Insecta; order Lepidoptera; family Noctuidae; genus Heliothis; species Heliothis virescens. Next base: position 2,851,473 of record NWSH02000162.1, on the reverse strand, counting down.
CCTCACGCCTTGAAACTGTTATTTATTGACGCTCATGAATACAAAACAGAGTCGACTTGTACTTTTTACTCTCCGCCATTTTTTCTTTCTTTCTTTATTGTTTGTTTGTTTATGTTGCCTTGAGGGCCACTGTTTGTTGCTGACTGATTTAAATAGGTGTTAAGTGCTATTACTTATGTAAGTGCTGAGAATCGTTGGGATTTTGATGTTTGAAGGAGATAAAGATGCTGTAAATATGTGATGGATTTTTGAGTATATATTATTTACATAATATTTACAACATTCTGATTAAAAAAAAAAACTTAAACTAAAAAGCGTCAAAAAATTCCTCCCCATCGCTGTCGACCGGGAGCGTGCCCAAAAGGCTAGCAGCATTGCCACGCTGGATGGCAATGCTTAGTCTTTGACCAAGGTAATAGCCAGCCCTTTGGTCATGGGTAGCGTCAACCAGCCGCCTAGAAAGTTCTTTAAAAATAGAGTGTGCATTGAGTAATGTTTTAATTTTGTCGAGGTAATTTGGTGTAATAGAGAAGCAAATAAGAGCCACCGCATACTGCAAACTTTTAGTCGGGCGATAATTTTTTCATCATCAGCCTTTTTATCGTCCCACTGCTGGGCATAGGCGTTCTCTCTAAAGAGAAGGATTGAGAGTTAATCACAGTGCTTACTCGATATGGGTTGGTGATTTCAGACTTTATAGTCCTTGAGATGTTTTCCTTCACCTTTAAACAGTCATTAAGCTATACTAATATTATAAAGCTGAAGAGTTTGTTTGTTTGAAAGCGCTAATCTCAGGAACTACTGGTCCGATTTGAAAAATTATTTCAGTGTTAGATAGCCCATTTATCGAGGAAGGCTATAGGCTACTTTTTATCCGGGTGCGCCGTGTAGTTCCCACGGGACGCGGGTGAAACCGCTGGCAGAACCTAGTATGTACATAAAAAGCACATACAACTTGGAAAAGTTGCATTGGTACTTGCCTGACCAAGAATCGAACTCAGAAAAATCTTTGTACTTAAGTCAAAAGATCCGAAATCTTGCAACCAAACATTAGGAGGCGCAGATAAAATTCGTACTGGCAATGGCAAGTTGGCATTGCCATTGCCAGTGATAAATGATGTGCGACTTTACCGTGCCAATAAACAAGAGTTTCCACGTTATCGGTGGAGGAATTGCCAGGCGGTTCGGGTTTGTAATCGAAATTGTTTAGGGGTATCTTTGTGTCGTTTGTTTTATGTGAATTTTTGACAATACTTGCATAAGAAATAAGCCTGTAAGTTTCATAATATTTATATTAAGGTTTCTTAAAAAGTTTTTTCGGTACTACAGGGAGTTTAGTTATATTCCCAATACGCTTTAAATTAAGTATTCTATTTATTTATTTTTTAATTTATACCCTTATTTCAGGCAACTAGGGCCCATAGAAAATACAAATACACATATATTTTACATAAAAATACTTATTGACTAATACATACCATTATATTAATTATAACTTAAAACCATTGCACACGAATCTGAGAAGTTTGTTTGCTTGAACGCGCTAATCTCAGGGAGTACTGGATCGATCTGAAAAGAATATTTGAGTTTTAGATAGCTCATTTATCGAGGAAGGGCTGCTTTTTATAGTGTAGAGTTGTTAGCACAGGACTGGGACAAAGTCACTGGCGCAAGCTTGTCCGTCATTACATTTTAGTATCAATTGTGGGTTAGTATGGGACCCCCATATAAGAAAAGAGTCCTACTCAAAAGATGGGTTCCCATTAAAAATGTTTGCGATTATGTAGGTTAAAAACATAACCCTTCTCGGCAGACAGGAAAAAGAAAACGTTAAAACAGAACGAGCAAATGGTCATTCTATCCCTCATTCTATGAAATTCTTTTAGGAAAAACAACGAAAGAATTTGCATACTTTACGTCTGTTAAATTAAAAGAACTTGATAGAAAAATTAATTATGCTCTATATTTCTTTATTTGTTTGGTCTTCTTCTTATCGAGTGAGCTGCAGGTTTAATCACCTGACAAGCCCTAGTGTCAGAGTTTTCTAAAATCCGCCTGACGGCCTCTGACGTGGATTTATAACTACGACTGCTACTGAGTAACAATCGAGGACGACGGCTTTACGTGCCCTCCCAGGCACGGGGGTGTAGTAACACCGCCAACTTCCAAACTCCAGGCTGCTTTGTGAAAGTTTCTAAAACCCACAAAGCGATTTCGGCCTGACCCGGGAATCGAACCCGAGACCCGTGGCACGGCAGTCGCGCTATGCGACCACTAGACCAACGAGGCAGTTGTGTGTTGTGTGTTGTTGTATTTGTTTGGTCTAAATACACCATACTTTAGAACTTGCCTAGACCTATGGGTAATAAACGTGAACTCCCATTGATTGTCGTGTCACATACCATTACTGAACGATATATAAGATTGATTATTTCTGCTTAGTCAAACGTGACCTTTATATTGCAAATGCCATTTTGTAAGTATTCTTCGTACTTAAAAGGGTAATTTACTGCGGAATGTGTAACTTTAAAATAGCTATACAAATGCTAGTTTTTAATAGCTTTTGCGTTAATCTATACTAAAATTATAAAGAGGATTTTTTTTTATTTATAGCAATATTATGAATCTATCCTAAAGGCTCCGAAATTACTGAACCCCTTTTAAAAAAATATTTCACGTTGGGAAGCTATGCTATCTCGGGATGAAAGTAGAATCAGGTGCGGAAACTAGTTTCTTATATAATGTAGTTCTATCTATAGGTACTAATATAATAAAAAGGTAAAATTGTTTGTAAATTTGTAAGTTTGTTTATAGGGGGTAACTCTGGAAGTATTGAACCGATTTTAAAAATTCTTTCACCATTCGAAAGCTACATTATCCACGAGTGACATAGGCTATATTTTATCCGGGTACGGGTAGTAATTCCCACGGGACGCGAGTGAAACCGCGGGGAAACGGCTACTAAAATAAAAAAAGAGTGTGAGTAGATAGATCCAGTGTCAGAGGGTAACCATAACCTTTTAATTTTATGATGCCACTGATTCAAGTTGAAGGTACTGTCTTGCAAAACACGGAGGAGCTCTTTATAACAAGATGGTCACCCATCCACGGACTGACCGCGCCAAGCGTTACTCAGTCGACCCGTGCGACAGATACTTAGCCTCGAGTTTTTCTACTAAAATATGTTATGTAAGTACATGTAAGTCAAACTTGATTTTCTGCGGTACAGTCACGAAGAGTTTCGTCTTGTACCTCATTATCGTGAAAGCACTATTGTGTGTGACTGTACTTTGAATTTTGTTACAATATTCCAACTGTCAAGTTGGTTGTTACTTTGAAAATCTTTTAGTGATTTGTTTTTAATTAGTAGCAGATTTCTTTAATTATTTGTGCTTGGATTTTATACATGAAGTTTTAACCACGGTCTAGGAGAACCACTTCCCAAACGCGGCTAAGAAGGTTGTCTAAGCCTTTGTCCATTTTTAGGTCTAGTCTAGACTATCTGTGTAGCTTTCACATGAAAACTGGACAAGACAGAGAGACGTTTCTTTGCATTTATAATAAATATATGAGTATCCACGTTTTGTTTGAACTATTATCATTAGTACCTACTTAAATTGTGTACATAAATTAATAACTATGTATCGTAAATGTGTCATAGACAGATAGACACCTTTAATATAATTATTATTGCTCCTAGAAAGAATTCTCTGAAAATTTTTATGGACATTTTCTAAACGAAAATGCTCAGGTGATATTTACAAAACCTATTTTTTTCTAAATCGGCCTCATAACACTATTATTCATACTCCAAAGCCTTATTAGTCTTGCGAAATAAACGTTATATATTACCCTCATTGAGTATTCAATTATTTTACACCTGCAACAATTTACACACGCAAACACATCAACCTACCTCAAGCTGTCAAATTTCTTCAATCGAATTTCGACCTTTTCACAACAGTGGAAGGTTAATGTTCATCACCTGCCTAGCCTTTTCCCAACTACATTCGGCTTCGAGTCTAACCAGATGCAGCTGAGAACCAGTGCTTTCTATAGAGCGACTGCCTATCAGACCTCCACAACCCAGTTACACGGGCCACCCGATACCCATTGGTAAAACTGGTTGTCAGACTTTCTGACTTCTGACTACCCGTAACGACTGCCAGAGATGTTCAAATGGCAGCCTGGACCCACCTGTTTATCGTGCCTTTCAAAAAACGGAAGAAGTTGTTATGACAAGATGGTCATCCATCCACGGACCGACCATGCCAAGCGTTGCTTAACCCTATGATCGATCGATCCGCGGCTTTGACTTAGCCACAAGTCTTCTGGAAGGTTAATGTTCTATTTGTGAATTTTGATAGATTCGGGTAGGTTAACCTGCTGTCTGGATTTAGATCAGTTTGATGGTCTGTCGTAAAAAAAACCGCAAGTATTAAGAATGTATTTATTCATGAGAAAGAAATTCTTCAAATGTATATAACCAAATGACATTAGTGACGCTATTCAACAAAGAACACGTCTGGGCGAGTAATCAGAATAAGTACATCTTACAATAGTGATGGGATTCACGGGATTTTGATGTAAAAGCCGGGATTTTTATCCGGGATTAGGTAAAAAAATTGTAGATGTAGTTAGGCAAAAATTATAGAATTAATGGTTTTCCTTAGTTTTATTGTGTATTGGGCTGAAGGTTTATGAGCCAAAGAAACTCAGAGAGCTTTAGATTAACAGGCTTAATTACGTAAACATGCTAAAACAAAGCTGTTAATTGTATTATTCTCACTTAGTATTGACTGAGGATTTAATACAGTTTTCCTAGTTAAAAAAACTGCCTCGTTGGTCTAGTGGTCGCATAGCGCGACTGCCGTGCCACGGGTCTCGGGTTCGATTTCGGGCCAGGCCGAAATCGCTTTGTGGGTTTTAGAAGCTTTCACAAAAAGCAGCCTGGAGTTTGGAAGTTGGCGGTGTTACACCCCCGTGCCTGGGAGGGCACGTAAAGCCGTCGTCCTCAATTGTTACTCAGTAGCAGTCGTAGTTATATTCCACGTCAGAGGCCGTCAGACGGATTTGAGAAAACTCTGACACTAGGGCTTGTCAGGTGCAGCTCACTCGATAAGAAGAAGAAGTTAAAAAAAAATATAGGGTCGATAATCTTGGCTATTAACACGACGTCCCATCACTATTCATTGCATAACTTAGCTGTTTGCTTACATGAGAGAACGTAACAATCTTATGATGTTTAATGCATTCTGACTTCTGTCTCCACGTGTACAACATTATTCATAGTGATGTACACAGTTTTTCATGTCGATATAAATTATTTAAGTCTTATTGAAAAGGTTTTATTTTTCCTTTTTGTGAAAAATCATTTAAATAATTTTTTTTTGTTCGTAAGGGAAAATGTTGCATATTTAAATTGTAATCTGTGTAAATATTAAACTTTAAATAATTTTACTTTTCACACAAAGAGCCTTTGCAAACTGCAGACTAAACTGTCGACCGACAGTTGGCACCACAGTTGGCTGACTATTTTGTAGATAATCTTGTATCCAATCAAACATTCTAGACAAAAGTACACCAACAACATAAACATAAGTTATTCTTAAATCAACTGTTTAAAAAATTAACGTGAAAATGTGTAATGAACAGTTATTTTATCAGAACTGACATTTATTTATGTCGTCAGTGAGCTTGGGCCCTGGTCGGTTTCATACCGGCCTATCGTTGTAATATGCGCACTACCACTCATCTCCATACTCATTTATGAGCCCGATCAGACTGTCAGGCGACTCAAAGTTTGCAGTGTGCCAGTACTCTGTGAATGTAACTCTACCAGGATCTATGAAAATTCAATGAAAATTGTATGGCGATAGCAGTTTTAGCCTTATCGGTTATTCTGTTACTATTAAAAGACCAATCGTTTTCCAATGACATGCCATTGGTCTGTCAGGTGTAATGTCATCTGTCATCTGACAGTACATTACGAGTACGATTTTTATTCAATTTGCAGAATAACCAATAACGCTTCAATCGTATTGGAGTTGTAATTGGGTCTCACTGTAGTGACAATTGATTGTTGCATAAGTGTAAGAAACAGACTCAGGCCCCAGGTAACAAATAAGAGGGTAAATAAACAGTTTCCACTCCGAAAGTTTTTGAAAAAAAGCTCTTCAAAAATAAAATAAAAACAAACGCGCTGAAAAAGAACATTCACACTTTCCTGAATCAAGCTGAAAACAGTTTTTATTACTTAAACTTTTGCAAATCAAAACTCGGGCTAGCTTCCTTATCTCTTTACATTATTTGCCTTTTTCTTTAGCCAGATCTCTGACAGTCTTGGCAAAGATAATAATCCTATTTTAATAAAACTTTCTACCCTTTAAACTGCAATTTTATTTAGTCGGGTAATATTTCTGGGGCACGCTCCATTTGGAAGATATAAGTAGGTTAGAGTCTTTCTTATTTTACACCGCCTTGCATTCTCTGAGTTTTTGCATTTGCACTTTTGCAGTGTAGAATAAGGTCAATTATAAACTTTTAATTAACTGTTAATAAAAAGTTAAAAAATAAAAGACAAGTTATAATACTATCACAAGAAAAAAAAGCAAAATTCTGAGATGAATTCTAACCAAAATTTGCAATTAAGCTATCTATAGCAACTTAAATAATATCGTTTAACGGCCGTTCCCAATTACCTATCTATCTCTGGATTTCCTTACTAGGGATAGAATTTTGACATTAGCCCCATACAAGTAATGTCAACTTCTTATCTCTAGTAAGTAAATCCAGAGATAGACAGAATATTGAATTCCGCAATAAGACAATAATTGTAGTAAGTTTTACAAAGGCGATGGTGAATTTGCTACGCCTTGACACCAAACCGTCTGAACTGGTTTCGATGAGATATTGTATATCCAGTATGAGACTCAAGACTGGGATGGTAGGATGTTCATAGAGGAGGTCTGCATTCAGCAATGCACGGAAATAGGCTAATATGATGACGATTGATGAAACCCTTTTCTGAGATAGGAAATCATCAGATGATCATAAAATAGCGTCCTAGCCGATTGCCGGCGACGACGGCTGTTCTCATATAAGGAGATCAACCAGCTGCGCAGGACATATTATAGTGCACAAGCATTAGCGCAGACACAGGTGTACTCCCTATTCCTTCTCATAACCCGATGGGACGGCAATCCAACACGACCGGAGGGAGATCAGGCGCAGGACCGACATTAACGTGCTCTCTGATGCCGGTGAATAAATCTCCAACTTCCAACTCCGGGCTGCTTTGTGAAAGTTTCTAAAATCCACAAAGCGATTTGGGTCCGTCCCGGGAATTGAACCTGAGACCTCGTGCACAGCAGTCGGTTATGCGACCACTAGACCAACGAAGCAGCTGGAATTAATGCCTACTTATATGTAATTAAATTGAAAAGACCTGATTCAGTTTATGTAGGTGCTTGTTAAAAACTCTCGTGTGTGAGAGCACTTGTTCTCATCGTGTCAACATTGACGCTACGCTGGTTCTTAAACGAAGCCTAGATTTTGGAGGTCGCTGTCTTTTATTTTGAAAAGAGAATTTTGCAAAATAATGAGATGAAAAGTGGACAAGGCTTTTGAATACGGTAATGGTAGGATTTTTGACCCATTTTTTTATAGTTCGTAAATTACATAATTTTTTCGACTTTCGACCAGACTTTTCTGTGCCCAGGGAAAACTAATTTTAATATCCTAATCAGGGATAATGTAGCTTTCCGCTAGCATGAAAGCGGTCTTAATAACAAAAATATTATTGTTCAGATGCCAGCAACCTCGCGGAATCTCGCAAATTTCATTAACATTCGCATATAAACTATCCATTGAAGAAATTTTACAGATTGTGGTTGGTTGACCTGCTGTCGTCTGTACTTACAAGAGAGAAAATTCCAAAAATTGACCATTGACCAGTCTCAAAAACATAAAAACGTACATTAGGCAAGTATAATCCAGTGTTGCTAACTACGGGAATAGGATCCTCGTAAATTCCGAACTAGTTTGAACAAGACCTCTACGCTATTCTGAACTACTTCAGAACTAGGTAGCTACTATATTTTTAAAGGCACATCCCGTTTTTCTCGTTTTCCGAGAAATGCGCTTGAAGAGGACGAAACGCGGACTTATTGATGCTGTTGCTCTTTATACAACTTTTGATTTGTAAACCTTGATAGAAGTTGTTGTAGTTGCATCAATCTGACTAGCCTTTTCATAATTATATTGGGATCGGCAGTGTAACTGAATGTAGCTGAGTACTAGTCTTTTCTACATGGAGTGACTGCCTATCTGACCACAACCCAAATGCGGGTAACCCGATACCCTTTAGTACGACTGGTTGTCAGGTGTTCCAGTTTCAGACCGCCCGTAATGACTACCATAATTACCTGTGTAGTTTCTATATCATGGACACCAAAGACAAAGTAAAGGTTACGGCCAAACATTTGAAGAAACCTGAACATAAAAGTCTGAAATCGCCAATCCATCTCGAACAAGAGCGTGGTGATTATACAGTACTTTCACACTAGCGATCCGGTCCGTTTTCCCGAGCAAATCGTAAACGAATAAACGAAACGAAAACGAAACGACGTAAATGATGACCAGTTCACGGTGACACGATGGTATTAGACCAATCGATAGGTTTTAGACAACAAACGATGAAATTATAAAGGTTTACGATACCTCTTTTCTCCAGAAAATTCGGCCGAATTGCACCGACCCCGTGGTCACGGGTAGACTGACAAATCGTTTAAAAATATTAAAAGCAAAAGGTTTTTTGTCAAATTGAAAGTCCACTAATGTATAAGCACTGTATGCTCATTCTTCCTTGAAGAAGCGAGTACCCCACAGTAGCACAGTAAAAAAAGCTGATGATGACAAAACCACCTTTTCAAAAGTCTTCCTACGTGACCAGCTAGACACAGCTTCATTCTGAATCTACAAATTATGCGGAATGTACTACTAGTCTTGAGAAAACTTCGCAGATTTGTCGCAGCTACGACGGAGCCTTCATCCTAATGTGAATAGTTTGAACAGTACTTTGGCTTGAACAGTTCCACTTGAACTGTGGGTTGGTAGTTTAAGGGATTTAAATTTTGTAAGCGATTATCCTTATGGTTGGAGAGGTGCTTATGTTTATTGCTAATTGTGTTAGTGATTTATATTGTTTAAATCTCTGTAATGCAAGCTATAAGTTTAACGATGTGCTAATGTATGTATTAGCCCAGTCGCGTAGGTATTAGCAGGATTGTTCGAAAGAGTTACCGCGGCCCAGGTACGCAAAGGGCTTAAGAAGGAACACGGTCAATCATGTTTGTGATTCCAGTTTGAATTGAAATAAGTACAGACGACAGCAGGTCAACGTATACGAATCTGTAAAATTTTACCAATCAAACATTAACCTACCTCCATTGTGATAAGGTTGAAAATCGATTGCAGAAATTTGACAGATAGTAGTAACTTGATGTGCTGTTGTCTGTACATTGAACAATTGAACCCTTATAGATATCATTTAATTTAATAACTGTCAACTTTATGTGAAAACTCAAAGTATACCTACACAGTTCCTGTAGTATTGGCGTATAAGCAGGATAGCCAGACAGACAGAGTTACTTTCACATTTTATAATATTATTAATGACGTTAGGCAGTTTCCTAAGAATTAAGCAGACCTAAAATTATTTAGCTCAATTAGATCCAAGTGCAGAGAAGAGCTCGTGGCTAAGTCTAAGCCACGCGGATCGATCGGTCATAAGGTTAAACAACGCTTGGCGCAGTCGGTCCGAGTGGGTGAGCATCTTGTCATGACGAGTGCTTCCATGTTTCGGAAGGCTCGATAAACTGATGAATCCCGTCTGTCATTTGACCATCTTTGGCAGTCTTCTGACTACCCGTAAGGTAGGCAAGTTAGACTGGAAGCCGAACCCAACAAAGTAGGAAAAAAGCTAGGCAGATGACACCCAAGTGCACAAAAGGATGCTAAGAGAAGCAGATATTTCAAACGTGTTCAATGGTTACATAACAACGTTTTGTGTGTCACAGTAAAATAAATAAACTAACTGGGAACCACGAATATAACCGCGGTTACGTTATACCTACTCTTGTTTGTTTTCGATTGTTTCAAGCCGCACGCTGATAATAAAATTGAATATGCTATGCCACAGAAAAAAATATAGGTCTCTAAATGCATGTCAGAATAATTTTAAATAGGATAAAAATATATTTTTGTTTAGTGAAATGTGCTATTTCAAATACAGGCCAATAAGTTGCAATTCTTGTACCTATTCTTAGTTTCCCAGGCATCATCTGCCTATCCTTTTTCGTAACTATATGTATGGCGGGGGCACTGCCGTGCCCCCTGATGAGCCGGCTGATCCTGTCTAACTAGATGCAGCTGAGTAGTAGTGTTATGCACGGAGCCTCCACAACCCAGTTTTACCCGGACTACCCAATCCCCCTTGGCAAGATTATATGTCAGACATTCTGGTTTCTGACTACCCGTAACGACTGCTCAAATGACAGTCGGGACACAAGAAACACGGAAAAACTCGACATCACAAACCGATCACCCATCCGCAAACCGACCGCGTCAAGCGTTGCTTAACCTTAAGATCGACTCATCCGTACAACTGTAGCTTAGCCACGAGATATCTTTCATTACACACTGAAAACCCAGTTAGTTTTGAAATGTTAACTGTTAAACCATTCCTTTTGACTTATATTGTACAGACAACAGCACATCAAGTTACCATAATCCGTCAAATTTCTGCAATAGATTTTCAACCTTATCACAATAGCGGAAGGTTCATATTCCATGGGTAAAATTTGTCAGATTCGTGTACGTTGACCTGATGTTGTCTGTACAATGCGAGCTGTGACGTCATACTAGGTCACCTAGCGTAGCACAATCAAGCTTCTATAAAATATTCACGCGGTTTTTACCCAGTTTTTGCGAAATGTTCCGACGTTTAATATGCAAAATTATTAATTGTGCTTTGTTTTTTTATGTTATACTGTTGAGATATTATAGTAAACTAGCTGTCTCGTAGTTTCACCCATGTAGAGGTGAATTTCTACCCGTAGCCGGACAAATGTAGCTTATGTTACTCGGTTGTAGATTAGCTTTATAACAGTGAAATTGGGTGTTTTTTACAAGACAGTTCAGTAGTTTTGGAGCTTTTTGGGTAGAAATGAACAAAAAAACCTTTTCTCTTTATTATTTTAGGAAAGACTAGCCGTATTCCCACGGTTTCACTCGCGTCCCGTGGGAAATACTGCCTGTACCCGGATAAAATGTGGCCTATAGCACTCACGAATAATGAAGCTTTCTACCAGTGAAACAATTTTTAAAATTGGTTCATTACTTCCAGAGATTACAAACAAACTTACAAATTTACAAACCATTTTACCTCTTAATAATATTAGTATAGATTAGATGCTTTAGATACTAAACCATACATCAGATAGTCGTTATATCCTAAACTGCTTAATTGAATGTAGAAAATGATTTTACTTATTAAAATTCTCTTTGTGATAAAAGGTGTTTTCACAATCTATAGGTATACTAATATTATAAAGCTGAAGAGTTTGTTTGTTTTTTGTTTGAACGCGCTTACCTCATGAACTACTAGTCCGATTTGAAAAATTCTTTCAGTGTTAGATAGCCCATTTTTTGAGGAAGGCTACATGCTACTTTTTATGCGGGTGCGTGCAGTAGTTCCCACGGGAAAGCGGGTGAAACCGCTGGCGGAAGCTAGTATTTGATATATTTATTGAGTTCATTTCAACACACTTCTATATTTTAATTCTTTTATTTTTACAAATAACATTACATATTTATTTAACTTTTTTACAAACTTTTTACAAAAAGACACCAGTTCATATATCTGTATTCATATTCTATCATATATCATACTTTAAAATTTACGTACACGAGTTGAAATAGTATCGTATTTAGAAGATTATTCTGAGTGAAATAAAAGAGGCTCATAAAAGCAACGTGAACCAAGACTAATGGCTTGTTTCAGCAATACTTCAGATGAATGAAACTGAAATATTTTTGCTATAACATTTGACGTAAGTTAAGAGACTTATGATATATTGATGTAGGCTTGTACAGACGACAGCAGGTCAACGTAAACGAATCTGTCAAATTTTACCAATCAAACACTAACCTACCTCCATTGCGATAAGGCTGAAAATCTATTGCAGAAATTGATAGATTGTGGTAACTTGATGTTCTGTTGTCTGTACTTACGTCAATATAATTAATGGTATTGTAGCTTATTTGAAGATCTGTATAAATGTGTGTGGTTTAAAATCAAAATAAACACAATCATCTAAAGATAAATAGTGGTGGGCCGGGTCAGACCACTTACAATGTAATTTTTCTAAGGTATTTTAACTTTCTTAACATATCTTCACCACGACACCGATGACCAAGTAAAGGTGAAAGAAAACATCTTGAGGAAACCTGGACTGAAAAGTCTGAAATGCCCATTTGCTCTAAGATTGATTAACGCCTTCTCTTTATCACTAGCAAATACTGTTAGTTCACTACATCAAACACAAAGAAACATTCTCTTTACACTTTCATGTTAAAAAAATGCCAAAAACTGTATCAAAAATCCCAAAAATTGATCCTTTATTTCCATTTGCAGTCAAAAGTGGAGCCTATCACACATTACGACATGGAATCCATTTTGGGATGTTTTCTTTTTAATTGGCGAGCTCAAATCACGATTGGCAGAGCTCCCGGTGTCATAGGTCATAGGGTCAGAGACCAGCCAATAGAACTTGTAGAACGGTCATACCATTTTGGATTTATTCCAAAAATTCTGCAAGCAATCTCTTGGTAGTGTATCTTCTGAATGGGGGCAATTGATGCGATGGTCTGTGTGGGATTTTAGTTTGTAAGTGTGCATGACGCGGCCTGTCTTTGGATGGGTGGCCGGGTTCGTGTAATTGTTGAACCTGATGAGTTTCTTGTAACGTTCTCAGTATTATGAAATCACCTAAATTAGGATGTCTTGTAATATTATGCCGATATTTTTAGGTTTTGGTAGAATCTAGAAAGTCTGCCAACCAATATTACCTAGGGGTATCGGATTGATCGGGTAACTGGGATGATGAGTTCAGATTGGCAGTCAATCCATGGAAAACACTGTTCTGTTGCATCGAGTAAGACTTGGGAATAGAATAGGTAGATTATTTTTAATAATGCCTCTATTAAGTCACATGTCTGCCAGAATATCAGAAATCAAGATTGTATCAAATTAGAAATATTACCTAAAAACATCAACTAATAAGCACCCAGCAACACAAAATCTAGAACCTTTGAAAATTAACAATGTACCAACATAAAATATGAACAAACTAACAAACAAAACACACGCTACATAACTTCGAAACACAACTGTACAGTTATATAAATAAAATTAACTATTCTAGTTTACTAAGTATGTTAAATGAGAACTAGTTAGCAAATGTACGGAACCATCAGCTGTTGGGTTGTGTACTTAGTTTTCTAAATGGCTTCTAAGACTAAGATCTTTGTATCTTGAGGAAAGATAGAGTGAAAGGAACTAACTTGCTGCAGGAAGAATTAAACTTAGTATAACATAGTGAATTATGTTACGTAATAATTATTTAGTCATCTGCCTAGCCCTTTCTCATCAATGTTGAATGCTATGTATCAGAATTTTAATGTAGTGACTGCCAATCTGACCTCCTCAATCCAGTGTCAACACGATACCCCTTGGTAAAATTGGATGTCAGACTTTCTTATCATAACGACTGCTAAAGATGTTTCAAATGACAGCCACACGGACCTACAACGCTAAGCGTTACTGAACCTTCCGATTGATCGACACCCGGCTGGTATAAACGACATCCTCATACTCAAATAAGACAGAATCCATTGAGATGATAAACATAGCAAAAGACGAAAATATAATGAAAAAATAGCCTTATTTTTATCCATGTGCTCGAAGTCATTCTCTTGGGACTCGAGTAAAACCGCGGGTAATAGCTTGTTTCCATATCAAAATCTTAAAGTTATAAACTCAAACTAGCCTCAAATTATTACTACACTTAAGTGGTTTTCCATGCTAACATTCTCGGGAACTGTCTAAAATGTACAGCATAATCTTGGTTGACCATTTAGTTTCCTTAATTGCTTGCAAAGCTTAGCTCTTCACACATTGGAGACAGATGAAGTGGAAGTTCTAACTTGCATAACTTTAGCACAATTCTGAAATAGGCTCTTGGTTATTTGGCGTACCAGTTTTGAGTTTTGTTTGTCTTGGAGAGCTTTATAGATAGCTATGATGATGTAAGATAGAATTCAGTATTTAGGATGGCACTTATGATTATTTAATAATAAATTAATTCAGTATTACGATCATGTTCCTATTGTTCTAATCAACCACAACTCAAGTAAACTATGTACTTCACGCACCCGGAAAAAAGGTACCTAATAGCCTTCCCTAATAAATGGGCTATCCCATTCTTAAACAAGTTCTTGAGATTAGCGAGTTCAACTTTAATACTGTTTAGATTGATAATGTTTGTATGAATAATGAAGCTACTTACTTCAAACCTGGAATGTCTCTAATCTTTTGAGGATTTAACTGACAGCCTGGATGAACACATACGCTACTTTTCACTGATGATGACGGCGTCCTAGCCGATTGCCGGCCACGGCGGCTGTTCTCATATAAGGAGATCAGCCAGCTGCGCAGGACATATTGTAGTGCACAAGCATTTGCGCAGACACAGGTGCACTCCCTATTCCCTCACTCTCATAACCCGACAGGACGGCAATCTGACACGACCGGAGAGAGATCAGGCGAAATCATTACTTTTCACTAACATACTACCCAACTACCTAAAAATATAATACCAACATTAAAAGCCACATAAAGTTGCAACGCAAACACAAAGTTCAAACAACAATATCCCGATTCCGGGAAGTGAACCTACGTAACGTCTGCAGCAAGTCATTTGTGAAGCCGACCCTTTGATGTATTGCGGCTTTTGAGTTCACTCATATCTCCCTCCAGTTTCAGAAGTTTGATTGTCAGAAATAAAATTAAATTGTTCACTTGTAAAAGGCTTGTTTTGTATGATTGTGTGTTTTTAGATGTAAGACTAGTAACTGTGTAGTCCAATTCTTGAGGAATTATTCATGAGGTGCGGAAACAGCACCTGGACCAAAACTAGCCTATATGTCATCTGATGTTATAAACTATATTATTGCCAAGTTTCATCAAAATCCGTTCAGTCGCTTCCGTGTGAAGAAGAAACAAACACTTAGTCACAAGTTTTGTCGTGAGGGTTTAGAGGTAGCATTGTCTAGTAAGTTAGTGTTTGCAAGCTATTTTTTTTTAAAGCGGCCTGGAATGGGCTAGTTAACATGCTAATATATATGAGAAAAAGCGATTAAGAAACTCAATACGGCTGTCAAATAATAGCACGTTTTTATTTTTCAAAATCGCCTACGGCGAAAACCCCGTCGATGTACCTAAATTGTTTAGAAATATGAAAAAATACACCTGTATCCATTAAAGATTTATATTAAAACATTTCCAATTCTGATATATCTACAAACAAACAGAATATCGAATGGTACTTTAAAATATTTATTTTTACGTTGCTTCCATCTACGTCATAACTCATAACCCATTTTTACCCGACTAGGGCGAAGCGAAAAGGAGGGTTATGATTTTATATATTGTGAATGAATTGTGCTTAAAAATTGCATGATTCACTCGGGAGTGTTATAGCACTATAGTTGTACTTTCTAAATATATCTTGGACACCAAAGGCTTTATAAGAAGATGAAAGAAAACATCTTGAAGAATCCTGGACTGTTATAAAATCTGAAATCACCAACCCGCATTGAGCAAACATGGTGATTGACGCTCAATCCTTCTCTGTGTGAGAGGAGGCCGCAGTCCAGCAGTGAGATGATAAAAAGGCTGATGATTATGATAATTGTTTCTACAATTGATCTGAAAGTTTATATATAAGGGAATATCAGTTTGTTGTTACACAAATGAATATGGCTCAAGTACCGACGACAGCACATAAAGTTACCACAATCTCTAAAATTTCTGCAATCTATTTTCAGCCTTATCACAATAGTGGAAAGTTAATGTTCGATTGGTAAAATTTGACAAATTCGGATAGGTTGACCTGCTATCGTCTGTAACACCGACGGCATAAACTCCCACTTAAACAACTGTAAACTATGAATTTTCACGTTAAGATACTGAATTAAACATTGATTTATGAAAAACCAGTCAAGTGCGAGTTGGACCCGCACGCGAAGGGTTCCGTACCATTATCTATGAAAAATGAACGTATCTGTTACCTACAACTAGCCAAAATAATTGCAAATTATAACTTTATTTTTCATACAAATATATGAAAAACAAATTTATTATTTGCCGTTTCATACGTTTATTTTATGGGGACACCCCTTACTAAATATTTTTTAATTTTTAGTACTTGTTATTATAGCGGCAAGGAAAACACACCCTTTGAGAAAATTTCAGCTTTCTAGCTATCGCGGTTTATAAAATACAGCCTGAAGACAGACAGACAGAAAGACAACGAAGTCTTAGTAATAGGGTACCGTTTTACCCTTTGGGTACGGAACCCTAAGAACGGATGTTTATTACGGAGAAAATTGGATCAAAGTGAATGCTTTGCACTTGTGATCCGTGCCTGTGCCGGCAACGGTACGTTCCTAAACGTACGAATGAACGAACATTCCTACGTTTCTGCCCCGTCCCTGACACCCTGACACGGCACTGATCTTTATCCACGAGAACATATTGAACAAAACCTCACAATTCAACTAAAATACAGCATCAAAAATGACCCACTTGCAGTGATAAATATTTTTTGACAGTTCTAGTACAAATTAAGAAAAATTCCAACTGACCGACCAATCAACGCACAGGTGAAAACTTTAGTCTACAGTTCGTGTCAAATTGCTTTACGTTTCTGAAATCTTCACCCTTGTGGAGTACTATTTTGTGAATATATTTTTCACTATTATGAAGTCAATAAGTCGACTATTACGTAGTCGGGAAGACACTGGGTTGGTGATGACAAACTCAGTTGGTAGACACCTCGGTACAGACAACAGCAAGTCACGGTACCCGACTCTGTCAAATTTTACCAATCAAACATTTCCCTACCGCTATTGTGATAAGGTTGAAAATCTATTGCAAAAATTTGACAGATTGTGGTTACTTAATGTGCTGTCGTCTTTAGGAAGTCAAATGTTGTAGCGGCATGGTTAGCACAATGACCTTCAAACAAGGGACTTCCAAAAAATCTTAAAACTATGGGTTACAGATTCCATGAATGTCTAAACAAAATCTGGCCACGTTTTTCCAGTATCACAATAAGCTCTAAAGGCCCTTCATAGCCCTGTAAGCCTCGCGAGCCTCGGAAACCGGGTAAATTGGGACATTATCCGTCCTACGTGATGCTGTGGTGCATTTTGTGGCTGCAAGTGTAATAACTCTTGAAGAATATTAAGTACTAGCCAGCGGTTTCACCCGCTTTCCCGTGGGAACTACTGTGCGCACCCGGATAAAAAGTAGCCTTTAGCCTTCCTCGATAAATGGGCTATCTAACATTGAAATAATTTTTAAAATCAGACTAGTAATTCCTGAGATTGGCACGTTCAAACAAACAAACTCTTCAGCTTTATAATATTAGTATAGATTTTAGTAATAATATTAAACATCGATATGAACAGGTAGTTTCGACAGATGGGGATTGCAGGTGTTATTTCAACCAAGTCTAGAAGTGTGGCGGGAAGTTACTGGTTGGTGGAAGTGGTGGAAAATCATCACGTATTTCTTCTAGGAACCTCAACTCTGGCAGAACAAAGTTCTGGCAGACCTGGCTAAGAGCCTGGGGACGGACGTAAGACCTATGTCTTTAACTATTACCCCGTAAAAGTCGTTATTTAAATTTTGCATCGATGACCGTCGGGCGAATTTGAGAAAACTAACAGGGCTTGTGGGGTGACCAGGCAAGAACTTAAAATCATGAATTATTGGGAAATTGCCACAAAAACAGCCGTTTCCGAACATCAAATATGACGAGACCCTTCATCACTGACTCAGTTTACTTAAAGAAGATTTCACAATAAGGTTTACTTCCTAAACTCAGTTCAGTTTGTCATGTACAGGTTAACGTACTCGACGGTTAGTTAAGAACTAAACCCAAGTTTACAATTAATACTCAGCAGTCTTGCGCAGTTATACAATCACAACTTAGTTAATGAGAGCGGTTCTGTTACTGTAACTTACGGGATTCAGTTACAGGTGAAAACTTATAAGTTTATTGAAGACTCGATTGCATTGCTTAAAACTTAGTTTAAATATTAATAAAATGCCTATAATAGACATAGGGCCAGTTTTAGACCTATCTTACAGATAATGCCATAAAAATGATTTTAATTTAGACTACATTTCTATTTCCGTATCTGTCAGATAGCTATCTAGAACTTTATCTGGAACCTCTGAAGATGGCCCTAATCATCATGAAAAGCCATAACTAGTTTGTTGGGTAAAATGGGCCGATTGTCATCTATTTTTAAATCGGCAACGTTGATAATTAGTTCAAGTAATTTATTATTTTTAACCTCCTGTAATTTATATCAGTAGTGCCAACGTGTGTTATTGTATTGTAACTGTTGTGTATCCTGATTTTTGGTCATCTACCTAGCCTTTTCCCAATTATTGGGGGTGGGCATTCAGTCAAACCAGAGATACACCTGAGTACCAGTGTTTTACATGAAGCGACTGCCTATCTGACCTCCTCAACCCAGTGACCTGAGCAAACCGATACTCCTTGGTGTCAGACTTTCTAGCTTCCGACTATCCGTAACGACTGCACAAAGATGTAAATAATTTTCTGCCGATTCTTTAGTGTACTTTTGATAACTTATAAGATCTTATCCAGTGGCTAACTAATGTAAATACTAGTTAGATTAAATCACATCTGTATTTTTTTGATCAATGGTGACTCAACATGTCGCGAAGTCAGGGTTGCCAACGCAGATTGCGGGCCATAGAGAAAGTTGTATAATTTTATTATGAGAAATTGTTTGTTGGTTCGTAGAGGTCGGGATAATTTTATGATTGAAATCGCTTGAAGGTTACGTTGTTCATACTTATAATAGAAATTATAGTAATTGTAACTTAGTAACAAGTGTGGCTCATAAAAAGTTAATTTTATCCTTACTAATATTATAAATGCGAAAGTAACTCTGTCTGTCTGTCTGTCTGTCTGTCTGTCTGTCTGTTACGCTTTCACGCCTAAACCAGTGAGCCGATTTTGATGAAATTTGGTACAGAGATAGAATACACCTTGAGGAACAACATAGGCTACTTTTTATCCGGGTACGGGAAGTTGTTCCCTCGGGAAGCAATATTTTTAATACGCACAGAGACAGTTCGGTACATATTTTATATCGATGATACAATGATAGGTACAATGTCCGGACTCACTCGAAATGCGGGACGTGTGGATGGTGGGGCGCATGGTAATCGGTGCGCGGGGCGCAGAATGTTGGTATATTTATATGTTTGTTTGTCTGTTTGCACACGCTAATCTCAGGATCCACTGGACGGATTTTGATGAAACTTGGCAGGCATATTAGCTTATATGTCAGAATAACATAACATATTAACATATTTAACATATAGGCTATATTTTTTTTGGAAATTCGCTCTTTAAGGGGGTAAAAAGGAGGGGGTAAGTTTGTATGAAACTCCGTCAGTTTTGAAGCTAATTCGATTAAAATTAATATTTGGCTATTTGGTTAGAAATTAAGAATGACGCAATAAGGATTTTTGGAAATTCTGCCTTAACGGGGGTGAAAAAGGGGGG
>NWSH02000162.1:2817362-2831487 GCA_002382865.2 Heliothis virescens | reverse complement strand
GGGGGGGTAAGTGTCTATGAAACTCCGTCAGTTTTGAAGCTAAATTGATGAAAATTATAGCTGTTTCTGCCCTTCGTTTTGTGACGGTGTCGCTGTTTTTCACACGTATAGCTTTATGTAGCTTTCTCGCACGTAAGTAGGTCCGATAAGTGTTCACTTTTGCCGATAGATGGCGTTATCCATACATTCTAAAAAGGCACTCAATGCAATGCAATGGTATAATAAGTCTGAAAAATCTCGAATCGTCTCGCGCAACCCATCGTTTCCCGGGGCTCCTAGAATTCGACATCAGATCAGATGTTTAAGATCTTTCATTTTGGTGACCCGTTACCGCTGGCATAAGCGACATGTTCCGCGTACGAAGTCGCGGGCAGAAGCTAGTCTTTTAATAAAAAGTGGAACAGAAAAGTAGGTATAATATCTCTTTTCATAATACATAAGTAGTACAGTGATCTTTAAGACTGTTACTTTACAAATCTTTCATTCCTATAACTGAAGAGTTCGTTAGTTTGTTTGAACGCTCTAATCTCAGAAGCTAGTTATCCAATTTAAAAAATATTTTTGTGTTAGCTAACCCATTTATCGAGAAAAAACTATAGACAACTTTCACCCAAGTACACGAAGTAGGTTCTTTTACACACAAGCGAAACTAATACATACAAATTAAATTCTTAACTTCGACAACCCTACCATGAGTCCTCGATCGCGTCACGAAAACGTGCGTGACCCAACCTTTTGTGTTTTTTTAAGAACGTACCCAAAGTAATATAGCTTTTTAGGGTTCCGTACCCAAAGGGTAAAACGGGCCCTATTACTAAGCCTCCGCTGTCTTTTTGTCTGTCTGTCTCCAGGCTGTATCTCATAACCCGTGATAGCTAGAAAGCTGATATTTTCACAAATTATGTATTTCTATTGCCGCTATAACAACAAATACTTAAAAATTTAAAAAAATATATTAAGGGGGGTCCCCATACAATAAACGTGTGAAACTGCAAATTATAACTTTTTTATTTATATATTTGTATGAAAAACAAAGTTATTTTTGCTGTCGAAAAATGTTTTAAAATTTTGGCTAGTAGGTAGGTAATACATACGTTCATTTTTCATAGATGGTACGGAACCCTTCGTGCGCGAGTTTTATTCGCACTTGGCCGGTTTTTACTATTCACCACGACTTTATCGAGAGGGGCATAAGTATAGTTATTGCTTAACCTTCGAGTTAACCGCAATGCGGCGATGTGAAGTATGACAGAAACTTTAATGGGCAAGTAGTACGGAAAAATTAAGGAAAAAATAGTACACTGGCGGCCATTTGAACGGTAATGTTAGATTTATAAATCGTTCGTCCTCGAATTTGTTTTGTAGGATAGAAGTTGAAAAAAACCGGCCAAGTGCGAGTCGGACTCGCACACGAAGGGTTCCGTTCCAATATCTATGAAAAATGAACGTACTTATTACCTACAATTAGCCAAAACACAAATATATGAATAACAAAGTTATAATTTGCGGTTACTGAAAAAGAGCTATATCTCAAAAACCACTAACTGTATCTTGTTCAAACCAATTTTGGTTAGTAGTTTTTATTGAGATCTATAACATATATTTTTTTCAGATTTTTCACTTTGGTAGTTTAGAAATTACAGGGGGGGGGACACATTTTGGCACTTTGGGAATGTCTTACTCTAAAATGATTGACTTTAGGAAAAAATGGTTTTAGAAACCTCAATCTCATTTTTAAAGACCTATCTATAGACACCCCACAAGTATAGGTTAGATGAAAAAAATTTTTTTTAGTTTCAGTTCCATGTATGGGGAGCCCCCCTCTAATATTATTATTTTTTATTTTTTCATAAGAATCGTAAAGCGGTCAATGAAATACATCTACCTTACCAAGTTTTAAACTGTGTACGTCCTAATAGTCGGAAATAAAGCTGTGACATACGGGACGGACGGCAGACAGACAGACAGACAGACAGACAGACAGACAGACAGACAGACAGACAGACATGACGAATCTATAAGGGTTCCGTTTTTTGCCATTCGGCTACGGAACCCTAAAAAATGAGTTGGGGTGTCGTGTTTTGTTGAAAATTAATAGTAAGGACTATTTCATGCTTTCAAAATGACTATCAGAAACAAATATTAACTTAATTCAAGCACTGTTTATATACTTTTTTTATGTTATGGTTTTAATATTTTTGACAATGGAAATTGGACCTATGCTAATGAAATAAATATTATGAATGATATTATTTTTCATCCATTTTCAATAAAACGTAACTTTACAGTATCTGCACAAAAAAACAACCGCATTTTTTTTACATAGGTAGATAATTAATCAAACCATGAACTGTGTTCAAATTCCATGAGCCAGCATTTGGTATTACGTTCAGTATGATAGACAAATACCAAGTGTTCTGAGCGTAAACTCGGATGTAGCTTACAAAAGCGACTTGGCACTTGGCAGCCCGAAACTAAGTCAGCGATCAAACAGAGGGAATCCCAATTTATATGCGATCTTGGCACAGTTGCAGAGCTTCAGTTATCTTGACTATTTGACTTCGTACAGGGGAGTCAATTTTAATGGTGGATAGTGTAATTTGCCCTTAAAATAGGCACGCAATTTAAGATCCCCCCAAGTGCGCAAAGTGACTAAACTCTAAAATGAATGTAGAGGTTGAGGGAAGGTTTAAACGATACGAGGTGGTACGAAGTTTGCCGGGTCAGCTAGTGTACTTACAAGTATATATATTCTTAATCTAAGTCTATTTTACTGCAAAAAAGACCTAATATTTTCTCCTACCATTATTTCAGAGTAGCAAATTAGAATCACTATTTATCTTTTTCTAGCAACACTAACTACACGTCAATATATTGAAGGCTCTTAATATATATAGACATTAAAGAAATAAATACTTTTAGGCCAGAAAAAACTTACAAATCACAAAATAAAAATAAAACCGCCAATCATACGAATCAAATTAGAAAAAAATAATCTTGGTCTTATTTTTGACATATGTCATGAAAAATATTTCCTAAAACACCTGAAAAGGGTTGGTCCCATTTTCCTTATGAATATAAAATCACAAGTAATTTCCGCAATACATAAATCAAAAACCGAATAAATAAAAATCTAGTTTTGTGGGAAAAAAATGTGTTTTACTAACTTCTCAATAATTACTATTAAACGATTTCCGTGTCTGGAATCTGAATATGAAATCGACCATCAAAATTCCTGTTCGCCGGCAAACTTTTAATGATTCCACAATCAATCACGAACAATTTGTATTTCTATGCATTTTTAACTAGTGACCAATTAATTTTGGCTCGAAGTGTAATGGTGGCAGAAATAATTAAATAAAAGTTGATGTAAAAAGGTGGACGTTTAGTTTTGTTTATTAAACTATTTAGCAGTGTTAATGAAAGTAGTTTTTTTTTAGTTAATTAATATTGGGAAGTTGACATTTGAGGTATATTAATAAGTGCTAGTATTATTTTGCCGAGAAAGCAAGTATAATCTCTTCTAATATTATAAAGCTGAAGAATTTGTTTGTTTGTTTGAACGCGGTTATGTCAAGAACTACCGGTCTGATTTGAAAAAATATTTCAGTGTTAGATAGCCCATTTATTGAGGAAGGCTATAGGCTACTTTTTATCCGGGTGCGCGCAGGAGTTCCCACGGGAAAGCGGGTGAAACCGCTGGCGGAAGCTAGTTTACAATAAAAATATACTTGCAGCTATGGATAGTACAGAATCTGTCTTATTTTACCAATCGAACATTAACCTTCCACTATTGTGATATGTGTATATTGGTTGAAAATCTATTGAAGAAATTTGACAGATTTTGGTAGCTTGATGTGAACGTCTATAACACAATGAGATTCATCCATACGTAGTCGACTTTGAAAAGCAGTATTTTTCCCAATTTGTTATTTGCATATTTGTGGTTATCAATAGTCAAGATAATTGTAAGTCATCGAAACATTAGAAAACTTTATAAAATTGAACCAATTTTGTATAGTGATTTTATTCCAAGTAATCATCCGACAGGCATATTGGCGTAGATACTACCTATTAAATACATATTATTATGTTATTCACTTACTGGGACACAATTAAAACAAACATAAAATCGGGAAAGCAACACATTTTCAAAAATTCTCTTTCAAGTTAAAAGAATTTTGAATCCATTCAACATTAAACACAGAATACTATAACACAGTGGTGATTAATGCTCAATCCTTCTCCGTGTGAGAGGAGGCCTGTGCCCAGCAGTAGGACAATAAGAAGGCTACAAAAAAAAAACTATAACACAGGAAACTATGACGTCACACGTTTGCAGCTTGCATCTTAAACTCACAAAATACAAAAAACCCTAACTCACTTTATATCCCGACTGTACAAGCTACTAAAACAAAGGAGATTAAAAATTAATTATAAACGCCCCATTATCACCTCCACAAAGGTTTCAAAACTGTGAAATTGGCTATAAAAATCCTCAAGGCCTCTACCTAGGACCCCAACAAATTATTGACCCCTGTCTGTTAAATTTTAACTGTGTTTTATCAGAGATTTAGATTAGGAGATTACTAGAAGCGTCTTGGTATATTTCTTTATATATTTTTATAATTGAAAATTAGTGTACATTTTATTGGTAAAAAAACATAACCCCATAAAAGATATAAAGATATAATTAATTTGTTATTTTACGAAAAGTGCTTTTCGACAAGAGATGTGCGAGAAAGCGGAGCGGTGTGGTCACAAAAATACTGGCACTAAGTTGCATCTGATTAGATTGAAATGTGACCCCAATATAGTAGAAATGGCTACGCATAATATATTATGAGTCCCATGTTTGTGTTTTATTTCTCGAAAGCATATGAGCGATACTTGTGTGTGAATGCACATTGTCTTTGTGTGGAAGAGTTCGTGTCAAGTCAGTGCGGATCGATCAATCGTAAGGTTAAGCAACGCTTGGCGCGGTCGGTCCGTGGATGGGTGATCATCTTGTCATAACGAGTTCTTTCAGAAGGCACTATAAACTCGTGGGTCCCGGCTGTCATTTAAACATCTTTGGCAGTCGTTCACGGATCAGAGCTCAGATAAGTCTTGACAACAGTCCTTTACAAGGTGCCATGCGTTGCCCGGATAAACTGGGTTGTGGAGGTCAGGACAGGCTAAGTCGCTTCCATGTAAAACACTGGTTCTCGGCTGCATCCGGTTAGACTGGAAGCCGACCCCAACGTAGTTGGGAAAAGGCTAGGCAGATGATGATTGTCTTTGTATGCGTGCGCTCGCTCGCGCTCAGTAAGTAGTGGCCGAGTCGCCGAGTCATACAAAGACAATGTGCATGTACATTTTCACACACAACCATGGCTTACCCGCAGTAGAAAGAAAAAAAAAATTCTCCCTCTAATACTTGGTATGTTACTGAAAACAAGTAGCATTTCCAGTATAATTTCTATAGCGGTACCCAGAATCAATTTTATTAAACATCTGTTTGGGTTCCAGTAATTTAATTAATTTCCCTCCGTTCTTTCAGGGTTAGCGGAATCCTATTTTAATTGAATATCAGGTTTGTTTTTGATGTCCATATACTACCCAAATGTTACTATGTACTTCGAGTGAATTCGTTTTATATAAAAGCGACCCTACTCAGCTTTGTACTGGTATGTATTTGGCAAAATTCAATATGTTTTCTTCGAATGAGAGCTGAAGATGAGCAGTTTTTGAGCGTAAAAATAAAAAAAAACTAATTCATTTTTATTAAAGACGTAATAAAGAGGATTTTTTCTGTTTGTTTGTTGGTGAACCCGGAAAGCTCCAAAACTACTGAACCGATTTGAAAAATTTTGTCACTGTTGGGGAGCTAGACTATCCCTGAATGACATAGGCTATATTTTATCCGGTTACGGGCAGTAGTTCCCATATGAAGCAGGAAAACTGTTTCATAAAATACATAACTATACTATCTTCATAGATTAACCTATCTATTTCTGAAAAATAGGCGTTGTTGATTTGACCGCAAACAGACCGACAAGGTAATCTACTTTGTTTTATTTATATTATGTAGTTTTGACGTAGATAGAGGATCAGAATGGACACATGGGAGTATCGATTTTAGTTATAATAAATTTCTTCACTACGTGTATATAATTAAGTTTGGAACTTCTATATAACCTTCGAAGAGGAGGCCATAACTCTATGTTCAGCATGTTGTTACTATATGTTAGCTTTTGTCCGCGGTTTCGCCCACATTTCGAAGGGAAAATAAATAGATAAACTACATATTATGGTGCTCAGAAACCAGCCATTAGTGGATCAAAAGTAGGTTCAACATATCCCCATACCAAGTTTCATCTGTTTCTGCTAAGCTGTTTCAGATATCGACTCCTGACGCATGCTTAATAGGGCTTAGATATTAAGTTTTTGGACCATTGTGAAGGGTCACTTTGGACAAGCAAAAGCTTTTCAAGAAGATCTGTATGAATAAATGTGCAAGGAGTCAAAGAGCTAACTTCAGAAATGCAAAGTTAACTGGCACGTACTACAAATCTTATTTTTTTAATACGAGTAACATTGTAGTGTTTTTAAGACCAAGTCCTCGTTATCCGTGCGTCCGTCTGTCACCAGGGTTATATCTCGTGAATGACAGTTAAAGAGCTGAAATTTTCACTAACATTTATAATAACAAATACTAAAAACTATAATAACATCAGAATTGTATGAGGTCCTACACAGCAAATGTGATTTTCTGTTCGACAAAACCCGTCGTGCGCAATTGAAGTCGCTCTTGGCCGGTTTTTTTATATATTTGGATAAATACAAAGTCCAATACTCGTAGATATCCACAAAACTGTCAGTGCAAACTATTAATGGCAATAAGTAGTCGTTGGCACTCGTTTTCCTTTTCATTTCGCTCGATTTGCCCTTGTTAAGGGGTGACCCTTTTATATTTAAATAGGTTATTTAAGGAGAAGTGTATTACGCAAAGTTTATGGGAGTATTTCTCCCATGGTGTAGCTTTAGGCGAATTAAAGTTTTAATTTTAGGAGTAGTTTTAGATAAAAATATAGTGGTATATTTTTTTACATATTAATATTTTAACACCATAAATTAATAACCACGCAAAGTTGTATATCTATGCTCCTAGACGTTGAGGAGTTCTATAATGAGAAGACACTCCTGTTTATAAATCACAAACCCCTCCCGCTTTGGGTAAAAAATTGACAGATTTTTACTAACTAAAGCCCACTACTGTTCCTTCTTTGTGTGCCAGGGCTGCGGTAATTCTTTCGAAGAATCTTCGCCGGGCCTTTAAAAAGTAGAATACATGGATACACGTTTGCCTTTTAGAAGAATATGTACTAAAAAACTCCGAAAACAAATAAATATCGTGGCTTTACCTGCCCTTAACGTCTGTTTACATATGCATGGCCCCGGAATTGGAAACCGATCGAGTTGCTCGCTCGCACTCACTTATACGTACTTAATATGTGTCTGTCTGTCATTCAGAATGCTGACTTTCATTTAAATGTGCAAATATAAATGGGGATGTTGGTGAATTTACTTATTTTCCCGTGGCAATGGCTGGGGGTTAAAATTAACATATAAAGGTATGTATGTATATTGGGTTTGCTTGTCAATAAAATAATTAATAAAACATGAATTTAGAATGGTGTCCTAATTCAATTACATTTATCTACAATCACTCATCTCAATATTTCTTATATTGTGGTGGCCTTCCACTCTAACCAGATGCAGCTAATTTTAGTGTTTTACATGGAGCGGCTGCCTATTAATTTGTCTCAGTCAAATTACCCGGACAGCCAAATACCTGTTGGTAAGGCTGGTTCTCAGACTTTCGGGCTTTTGATTACCAGTAGCAAAAGCTCAAAAATGATGAATTCACATCTTCGACCTAAAAAAGTGCCTTCCAAACTACTAAAGAACTTGCTATGACATAGATGGTCGTCTCTCTAGGACTGACTGCAAGCGTTGCTTAACCTTATGATCGTCGACTCGTGCAACTGTCAGTTAGCTACAAGATTCTAGCAGTTAACAAAGCAGTAAACCGGTCGTGTCAGATTGCCGTCCCATCGGGTTATGAGAGTGAGGGAATAGGGAGTGCACCTGTGTCTGCTTAAATGCTTGTGCACTATAATATGTCCTGCGTAGCTGGCTGATCTCCTTACATGAGTACAGCCGCCGTGGCCGATAATCGGCTAGGACGCCATCACAAGACCCTATAATATAATCACTACCTGAAAACCTCTAAGATTCACTGGCATTGCAAAGATACTTATCAGCTTTCATTTACAAGATAAAATTATCTAAAATCAAATCAAGCAGACAAACAGAAGGAAAGAAATTACGAAGTTACTGTCCTGTTCGGAGTCGACAGCAAACATAACTCCTCTATTACGACTTGTACCAACCTCTTGGGATGTGTTGAACAGCATCCCGAGCTCCGGCGAGATACGGCCATTACATCGGGGTCTAAACGGGTCTCTTAATTACTGGTAACCGTCTTACGTAGTGTAACTAGTAGTCTCGATAGTGATTTTGGTCTTAATAATTTTCTGAATCTTCTAGACTGACCGTACAGCGTGAGTAATACATACCTATCTGAGAAATATTAATTGTGTTTTTCAATTGTCTCATTTGTCATTTTTAGTGTTCCGTACCCAAAGGGTAAAACTGGACCCTATTATTAGGACTCCGTTGTCTGTCTGTCTGTCTCCAGGCTGTATCTCATCAACCGTGATAGCTTGAAAGCTGAAATTTTCACAAATAATGTATTTCCGTTGCCGCTATAACAACAAATACTAAAAATTTTAAAAATATATATTTTATGGAGGGTCCCCATACAAGTAACGTGTGACACCGCAAATTATGACTTTGTTATTCATATATTTGTATGAAAAACAAAGTTATTTTTGCTACCCAAAAACTTTTGTATTTTGGCTAGTTGTAGGTAATAGATACGTTCATTTTTCATAGATCGAGTCCAACTCGCACTTGGGCGGTTTTTACTTTGTCACTCGCTATTCCTCATAATTCCATCCGCTTCCCAAGGGAACTATTTCCCGCACCCGGATAATGTCTTTTTCCAGCCTCTAGATAGACTACTTGTGTACCAAATGTAAGTCCATCCTCACACTCTGGTATATCTGTGGACATCTATACTAATATTATAAAGCTGAAGAGTTTGTTTGTTTCTTTGTTTGTTTGAACGCACTAATCTCATGAACTACTGGTCCGATTCGAAAAATTTTTTGTTCAGTGTTAGATAGCCCATTTATCGAGGAAGGCTATAGGCTACTTTTTATCCGGGGTGCCGAGCAGTTCCCTCGGGAGGCGGGTGAAACCGCTGGCAGAAGCTAATACCAAATATATAGCTCGGTTCTGTAGCTTTGTCGTGACAGATAGACAGAGTTACTTTTACATTTATAAATATAACAAAATTCAAGCAAAATCCAACCTTTTCGTAACAAAACGTTTCACACTAGTTCAATTGTTTGACGGCCCTAATTTGGCCAATTAAAAGTTGGTAGTAGTTAGTTCAATCCTAGTTATATAGCTGAACATTAGTAGTCCAACCGAATGTACATTTGCATAGTCCAATATTGGCTGTGTATACCTTGGACCTATAGGTAACTAGGTTTAATAGGACCTGAATATCACCTAGGACAAAAGGTTAAAGCACTTGAAACGAATCGTACTGATACTACCTATGTATAAATACTAAAGTTTGTAAGGGTCGATTTCGGGTGTATTTTTTTTATTTATTTATATTATTTCTTTCTTTCTCTTTCACGCTTAAACCACTCAATGGTTTTTGATAAAACTTAGCAGTCATATCGCTTACTAGCTTCTGCCAGCAGTTCCACCCGCATCCCGTGGGAACTACTCCGCGCACCCGGATAAAAAGTAGCCTATAGCCTTCCTCGATAAATGGGATATCTAACACTGAAAAAAAATTTCAAATCGGACCAGTAGTTCCTGAGATTAGCGCGTCCAACCAAACTTTTCGGCTTTATAATATTAAATTCCTATAGATGTGAACGTTGGTAAGGATCTGTGCGAGTAGGTACCTATGCTTGTTACCCTTTCATGCTATAAGCAAGAATGGATTTTGATGAAACTTGATAGTAATATAGCTTATATATTAGAGAAATATATAAGCTACTTTTGATTTATGTGCAGGAAGTAGTTCTTCTCTTTTTGGAACAGAACACCTTTGATTTTGTTTTTGAGTCAATCCTTGAGGGTTCTAGTTCCTTCTGTGTAAAAAATTAACATCTAAGCACAATATTTCGAAATCACTCGAAAAATATTTAGAGCCAGTTTAAAGAATATTCTGGGACACATGTCCCAGATAAAGTTCCGGATAACTATCTGACAAATAATGGTATAGAAAAGTAGTCAAAATTAAAAACATTTTTATGGCATTATCAACCAGGCAGCTATCTGAAACTTAATCTGTTACCTGTGAAATGTTACTTTGACCTTTTGTACCTACTTATGCATGTAAAAAAAGACAATATACTGAGTATAATCTAGGTATAAAAAAGATATATATGGTTCTTCCTGCCCTGATCCCATTTTATTTGAGGACCTTCAAATTGTTTTCCTCTATCATTCGTCCATGTCAGCACACTACATATCTTTATTAGCAGTCAGTAATAAAGATCTTTGTATATATACAATAAAAATATTAGGTAGATAGTAATTTTTCTGGTGAAGTGTACCTTTATAGTTCAACTAGCCGTTTTCCCGCGGTTTCACTCGCATCCCGTGGGAATTACTGCCCGTACCCGGATAAAATATAGCCTATGTCACTCGTGGATAATGTAGCTTTCGAATGGTGAAAGAATTTTTAAAATCGGTCCAGTAGTTTTTGAGCCTATTCATTACAACCAAACAAACAAACAAACAAAGTTTTCCTCTTTATAATATTAGTATAGATTAGCTTATACCAGAGCAGTCTCGCTCGCGTTTCATGAGAATTATTCTGCACACCAGGGTAAAAAATATGCTACAGCCTTCTTTTAGCCTTCCTTATTAGATAGCAAATCGGTCTAGCAGTTCCTGAGATGAGCGCGTAGGTACTATAGATAGTTATTAACCATTATTTTCTGTAAACTTACCACTTCCTGGGTAGGTAAACCAAATTGTTATTTTACACAAAACATCAAACCATTAGCCTGTCTGTTTTATTGATTTAATTACCTACTTGGCCGTTCAAAGGCATTAAATATTCAAAAATTCCCACCCCAATTCGATCAAGTAAAACAAACTCCAAATTGTCCCAGAATATAACTCAAAATTATCTCACGATTTTCGGAACCCCCTGAGTATGATACTCGATTTTTGCCCCCAAATCCCACCCTTGGCCCCCGATTCTAGACAAAAGTCAATGAACTCTGAACAATGAACAAACAGTCCACAATCACCTGGCCTCGCCCGATGTAAATCCTCCTATGCTTTGGTAAATATTTGACTTGAACCTACCAACCTGCCTTCTTCGTAGTGTAACGAATTTGAAGTGTTTGTTTCGTTGAACAGCGCCATCTGTTAACGAGTATTGTAAATAAGTTGCGAAGTGTTAACAATAGATGGCGGTAAATACAGTTTTTGTTTTCGTTTATTTGGTAGGGGAATAAAAATATTGTTTTTCGGGAAGAATATGTATTTTTCTAGAAAGGTTAAAATGGGACCATAAGACCTCGCTATCCGTCCGTCCATCACCACGCTGTGTCTCATGAACTATCTAGCATTTTAGGGGTTTTTAAACAACAGACGTGATTTTTTTGTGGTTTTATAAGTTTTGGTACAGAAACCTCAGACTCACAGTTTTGGTTATTTTGGATTTGTTTGACCCTTTATAAAAAATTAACTCCCTAGAAATCCATTTAAACAACAAGAGAGCTCAGAGAGATGCAATACCTATACACCATGAATCAATTCCGTAGTAGATAGAACATTATGTCATATACAGAACCCGCTATAATCCCTAATGAATGGCCTAATCACGCTGAACTATAATTAATACGCATGTAGCATACTGATAAATACAGGTTACATTTATCAGAGGGTCAAATCCTCTTGATTATAGTGCTATGGACTTTTAGTGTGGCTATTATTTCGAGTTTTGAGGTCCATGTTCAGTGCAAACAAATATTCTTATGAATACTGTATGTCTGTGTGTCTCAATGAACTAAAGCCTATTATAATCGACAACATAAACGTCAATGTTTAATAAAACAAAGGTTTACAATGCACGTGAAATTTATAGTAATCAGCTGCCGGTGAATTTGGACTTCAGTACCGTAAAAACTTTTAGAGCCCCCGAAGCTATTACCGCTATATAAAGTCTTGCACTTGATGGTCAAAAGCATAAAAAGGATATACCTACTGAGCGAAGAAACCACACACCTTAAAAATAACCATAAATTAACCTACAAAAAACTTCTAAAACAACATAAACTACAACTTGTAAGTTAATAGTTTTAAGTACTGAACTACAAGGGGAGTATCTTCGTATAGTAACGGGAGTCTCAGTTGCTAGGATACCTAAAATATCTGGAACTAGGTCGCCTACTTCGGTAGCTAAGTATATAGATGCTGCAATTTGGCTTCAAACCGAGCTGGACCGGTTTGGCTGTGGTACAAGTTATAGGAGTTTGGATTTCCGAAATTGATACACGTTTAGTGTTGTTTAGTTTCGATTCTCGGGTTTAGCTAAAACGTTGGTGATTCCCGGCTATCGTTTGAACATCGTTGGCAAGAGTTCCGGCTAGAAATTCTGTCTGGTAGATGATGTCAGATAGGCAGTCGCTCCAAGTAAAACACTGATAGTCGGCTGTAGCTGTTAGACTAGAAGCCAACATAGTTGGGAGAGTGTTAGGCTGATGATAATACTCGTGATTTTGAGATGCAGGTGCCTTAACCAATAGGCAAATTAAATATTTAATCTGAAAGGGTTGTAGCACGATACATGAGTGACAGTTAGAAGTATACTAGCCTTCGCCATTTCACCCGCTTCCCTAGGGAACTACTTACCGCACTCGTATAAAAAGCAATTATCCAGTTTTTTTTTCCAAGAAAGTATAACAAACATAACATCATACATACATAATAAATACATCCACACATTCTTACAAGCTTTCACATCTATAATATTACTTAGTACTCAGGTCCTTAGTACCTACTTGGGATAAGTTAACAGTTTATTACTTGTACCACACAATAACTCACAGTTGAAATTCTATTCTAGACTAGATTCCGCAAACTATAAAATGCACCTAAATTTATCTATCCAGCCAGGGAACGAGCGTTTAGTTATGATTAGGTACTGGGTACATTATATACATATGTACATACATATTCCTGTTTATATGTATGTATTTAAAAAAATATACAACATGAAAATAAGTAGAAAAATACTTTGTAATAAAAGTCTAACGTGTGCTTATTTAGATTTATATAATATGTTCTGTGATTTAGAGCGTTTTCAAACGAGTGGATTTATTTGCTCAGTTTGAAACTTTTTTTGCGTGAATACGTCGGATAAATTCAAAAACTACTGAACAGATTTTCATACGGCTTCCACCACAGAACATATAAAGGAGGTTAGAAAGGAAATAGTTCCCGATTTGCATTAGAACGCGTGTCGCCGTTTGTCTCCCACTCTTTAACTTCGCTGCAAGTATGAGTGTAATTCCTACGCGGATTACGCACACAAATAAACAACACGCACTAACATCGTGAGTTTGCTGTTGGTTGTCACACTAGCGCAATCACTGCGTTTGACGTACACTCATACATGCTTAAAAGCTCGTGTACGTTAGGGCGAGAAAAAGGTCGAGTATAGATATCGATAACATATATCGATAACTTGTAATCTTGCTACTTACTTTACAAGTATTGTGGACTTCTGTAATGCACGTCGTGAATAATGTATTCATGCGAATATAGAAAAAATAAATAAAAGTAAACAAATAAAAACAACGTTACTCCATTTTAAAATCATTTTTTTATTCATTTTCTACATACATATCTAATAATTTAAAAAAATATTTAAATGTTCTGGCAAAAATAAATAATAATATTAAGCTAC
>NWSH02000162.1:2798867-2814974 GCA_002382865.2 Heliothis virescens | reverse complement strand
TATATTAATGTTTTTGGACTTACCGGTGAAAAGAAATCCCGTCTCGTGCTACACTACACACCTGGCTTCTTTTCCAACACGTAATAATTGCGTAAGACGGCATAATTTAATATTTTTTCGGAGCGTCGTACGCTGTCACAACAAACGCGCGATTGTAGTCAATTTCGGCTGGTTTTGAGAATCTGCTCATAACCGCGGCGCGCGTGCCCCGCCCACAAGGCCCTTCTAACCTCCTTTATATGTTCTGTGGCTTCCACCATATAAGATATGTGATACAACTTATTGCCGATTCCTATAGCCAAAAAACTATTCATTTAGCTTATGCATTGAATTATAGTCCAAAACTTCATAAGACAATCTTAAAAACTACCATCCGTAAACAAAACGAATCATTTCATATTTCTAAGGCATTAACAGTGTCTATTCGAATAACTAACTGCAATGTAGCACCCGATTCCATTGGT
Source organism: Heliothis virescens (assembly GCA_002382865.2). Classification (NCBI taxonomy): domain Eukaryota; kingdom Metazoa; phylum Arthropoda; class Insecta; order Lepidoptera; family Noctuidae; genus Heliothis; species Heliothis virescens. The sequence continues at coordinate 2,814,510 of NWSH02000162.1, read as the reverse complement.
TAAATACAAACTATTTTAACCTAACGTTAACTCGATAACCGAAGCAATAAAACAACAGTATCATAACTACAGACTGCAGCAATCAGATAGCCAATAAACCTGGTCTTAGTTATCCGTTCATTCGTTCTATCGTTCATTCGTTCAATTGAACAATGCCATTTTGTGGCATTCTCTCCAATAAGTTCCTATGAGAGTTACTTGTAGGAACTCTAGCTAGCTGTTCCCGGCGGCTACACCCGGGACTACTTACCGCAACTGGATTATAATTAACTCACGTCATAACAGCCTAAAAACGTCCACTGCTAGACAAAGCCCTCCCCTTTCTTCTTATCGAGTGAGCTGCAGGTTTAATCACCTAACAAGCCCTAGTGTCAGAGTTGTCTCAAATCCGTCTGAGTAGCAATCGAGGACGCCGGCTTTACGTGCCCTCCCAGGCACGGGGGTGTAACACCGCCAACCTCCAAACTCCAAGCTGCTCTGTGAAAGCTTCTAAAACCCACAAAGCGATTTCGGCCTGGCCCGGGAATCGAACCCGAGACCTGTGATCGGCAGTCGCGCTATGCGACTAATGAGGCAGCTCTCCCCCAAGCTGGGGGGATTTGTCCATACTCAACGCGCTGGGCATGCGTATTGGTGAGCGCAGTGTAGGATACTTTTTAGCTTTGGAGTTACTGCTGCCCATCTCCGAGCAAGCGGTTTAATATCCCATTTGGTGCTGTGTGGTAGTTATACCGCCACCAGTCGGTCGCCAGAGCCTCGTTCGTTTTTCAGCAGGGTGCACCACGGGCAGCTGGGGTTTGCAATTGGGGCAGGACGATGTTGATTGGCCCCCTTACACGTCAGAACTGCTGTAAAATTAAAACTATGAATTCGATTGTTGAACTGAAATAATGTAGTCTTACTTACTAAACTTTTAAACCTAGTGGGTTGAAAACTTCATTAATAACCGTAGAAGATGAACTTCGAGTCCCAGTGGTATAAACGACCCTAATTTGGAAGCCAAAAACAAAATAATACAGCAGTATGACAATAAATCAAAACACATTACATTTACAAGCACAATTTGATTGATAATCCTAATTATAGTTTGCGCCTGATACAGCTCTGATAACCTTAATGTCACAATAGCGTGTCATAGGTTATACAGTTTTCCTACCTATTTTATAGGCCTAAGCATTTGAGGGTTAACGTTTCCGTGTATAACTTGTACTATGGTTTTTATAGTTAATTTATGTTCTGTTCTTGGAATTAAATGTCAACGTTTTATAAAATGGCTTTTAATAATCATCGTCATCGATTATCTATCGTTGTCTTTTCAATGTCCCGCTGAATGGCACAGGCCTCTATTCAGGTGATTTAAGACTTGTAAAGTTCAAGTTTCCTTCAAGATGCCTTCTTTCACGTTAACTCAGTCATTAGTGTACAAGATACACAACAATATATAACACATTCTTACGGTACATCCTAAGTGAGAGATCTGGATGCGAATGCGATGCGGCGCGGCTCGGAGCGACAGTCGATTTTGTTTAAAGTGGCTAACATAGCAGCGTATATTTGTCAGTTCGCTTCGGATCGCTTCGCGTTTGCGTTGACGATTCGGCCATGCAGGACGTACTCGTAGCCTACCCAACTTAATACCTCTTAAAAAGGCATCATTACTTTGTATTATATCCTATGACCAGGAATAGTTTAACATCATCCAGGATTCTCCATAGATATCTATTTAATTCTGTCAACTTTAACGAATTGTACAGACGCAAGATGGTCAACCTACTGTCAAATTTTACCAATCAAACATTAACCTTTCACTATTGTGATAAGGTTGAAAATCTATTGAAGATATTTTGCAGATTGAGGTAGGCCAATATGCTGGCGACTGTACTTCTCACACGGTGTAATCACTTAATTGCCATCAGAGTCAACAACGACTTTTGACGTCAACACGCAGAGGTATGACGTCACCAGTAGCACTTGTAGCAGTTTCACAGTTATATACGACTAGGTCAGTAGCATTCATAGGTCATAGGTCAGCTAGTTTACCCCTACACAAACGTAAGTTTTAGTTCAATTCTGTCATAAAAATATTTTATGGCTACTAGCCTTTTCATTAATTACTGGGGTCGACTTCCAGTCTTCCTTATACAATACTAGCTTCCACCAGCGGTTTCACCCGCTTTCCCGTGGGAACTACTGCGCGCATCCGGATAAAAAGTAGCCTTTAACCTTCCTCGATAAATGGTCTATCTAACACTGAAAGAATTTTTCAAATCGGACTGGTAGATCCTGAGATTAGCGCGTTCAAACAAACAAACTCTTCAGCTTTATAATATTAGTATAGATACATGTTTTACTTGAGGCTACTGCCTATCTGAACTCCTCAACCCGGTTACTTAAGCAACCTGATACCTCTTGGTAAAACAAGTTGTGAGAGTTTCTGGCTTCGGACTATCCGTCACGACTGCAAAATATGTTCAAATGACACCCGGAACCCACCAATTTAATATACCTTCCAAAACAAGAAGGAACTCGTCGTAACTAGATGGTCACCCATCCACAGACCGACAGCGCCAAGCATAGCTTAACCTTATGATCCGTACCAGGAGCAAAAATATCGTCGTCCATTCACGTAAATGTTATTCAAATGACAAACACCTTTTCTCATTCACAAACACGACCGAACATCGTAAAAACATGTTCAGAACTTTCGCACGCCTTTGTAAAACACATTAGCAAAATTGATCTGATAAACCTTGGTACAATCAGGTCCCCCTTTGCCCCCCAAAACCTTAATTTGAGTGCATTCATGGGGTGATCCAGACAGATTAACCTGGCACGTTGTAAAGTCTGACCTGATGGGCATATAGTGCTTTGAGAATAGACTTCTCAGTTGTAATTTATTTTGGCGATCACGTAAAGAAAATAAAAATATTTTGCGTGAAAGGTTGGGAATCAGACCAATATTTTATTGTGCCCGTTGGTTTTAATTCTAAATTGATGGCGCAATCATTTTGGATGACCAAGTATTTTGAACAGACTATACTACATTGTATTTGTTATCGTGAGATTCCACCAAAATTGTTCGCGATCAGGTGTGCGTGAACAATTGTGTAAGAAAAATGTATAGGTACACGTTATCACGAGTCCACTGCTAGCACATGTTCGCAGAAATTTTAGAAATGATCACCTACAATTTCTTACTACTAGAGCAAGCAGACTGACGAAACATTTGTGCGCGTCACAGCACCACACACAGTAGAACCTCGCCTTTACCCACATAACACTCTCCTGACCTGAGTACCAGTATTAACTGAGCACACATTTAGAATTTAATATTAACGTGCTACTGCACTTTACATTTCGCTCACCACTTTTCGCTGGCGATAAATTTAATCCTGCCTAACATGGCGTAATCCCCTTAAAGTTGCCAGAGATAAAATTTCGTATACCTGAAGTTTACAGCTGGAATTAAGATAATAGAAGCCTCGGAATAGCAGACGTCATCGTTTGAAGAGTACATTAAGTAGCTTCGAATGACGTCATCGTAGGACTTGATCCTGTATGTTTACCATAAGGATGGTTGTAAGGAAATCTGGTATGTAGTAATGAGCCTGAAAATATTTATTACGGAATATAAATGAGGGGAATTTTCTGGCATAGGTGCCATCATTTATATAAACGCCAGTTGCTTCAGCCCTTCTTAATAACCGCCAAGAGTGTCATAGGTAGGAACCAGTTAATAATGTTTGACATGTAAAATCGTATAAACATCTCCTGGAGATATAATTGCAGTCAAGCTATTATGTAGACCAAAGTTACAAGTTTTTGGACAAAAAAACGACCATGTTTTGCACTCAGGTAATTGCGTCTAGACCGACTTTTGGCCACGGTAGCTGTTCTATCAAAGGAGATCAGCCAGCGGAGCAGGTTATAGGTATTATAGTGCACGACATAAGACACAGGTGCACTCCCTATTCCCTCACTCTCATAGCCCGATGGGGCGGCAATCTGACAAAACCGGAGAGACATCAGGTACAGGACTGACATTTACGTGCTGAACCAACTTCCAGATATCGGATTGCTTTGCAAAAGTTTTTAAAATGAACAAAACCTTTTCGGCGCGACCCGAGAAACGAACCCAAGATTACTTGCACAGCAGTAAATTTTTGCAACTGATGGCCACGGCGGCTGTGCTCATACAAGAAGATCAACCAGCTGCGCAGGACATATTATAGTGCACAAGCATTTGCGAATACACAGGTGCACTCCCTATTCCCTCACTCTCATAACCCGATGGGACGGCAATCCGACACGATCGGAGAGAGATCAGGCGCAGGACTGACATTAACGTGCTCTTTGATGCAAGGGGTTATCAATCACCAACTTCCAACTCCGGGCTGCTTTGTGAAAGTTTCTAAAACCCACAAAGCGATTTCGACCCGTCCCGGGAATCGATCCCGAGACCTCGTGCTCAGCAGTAGGCTATGCGACAACTAGACCAACGAGGCAATTTTATAAATTAACAATTATGTAACATATCGATCGAACATCAAAACTATTATAAACACAGTTTAATTAAGGGATTACCGGCCGGGATAGTTTTTATCCCACAAATTAACAAAGTCGTTAACAAGTTACAGTTTAATACAAGTTATAATGTGATTCGTTAAACCCTGTTAAATAATAACTATAGTTTTGATGTGAAAATCAAACTAATTGGGAAGTTAGGTATATTATACTTTTTAAATTTAACTAAACCAATATCTATACTAATAGAGGTATTTATAGAGTAAAAATTAGTTTGTTTGTAACGAATAGGCTCCGGATCTACTGAACCGATTTGAATAATTCTTTCACTGTTTAAAAGCTACGTTCTTTGGGCTGAACATGGGTTATGTTTTACCGGGCATGGGAAGAAGTTTTCCCGGGACGCGGATGAAACCGCGTAAAATGGCTAGTATTCTAGATTAAAAATAGCATTTTTTAGTTTGTTTATTTGTTCCCTAAAGGCTCCGAAACTACTGAACCGATTTGAAAAATTCTTTCACTGTTGAAAAGCTGGACTATCCCCGAGTAACATAGGTGATATTTTAACCAGATACGGGCAATACTTCCTACAGGACGCGCGTGAAACCGGGGGAAAACAGCTAGTTCGTTATAAAGCACCCTGACTTAAAGGTCATAGCAGCGTGTGAGAAAGGGACGAGTAGATATGAGACGGTGTATGTGTGAGGAGGATGGCGATAGCGGAACATCATTTACACATCAGATGACTGGCTTTCGCGCCAACCTCGCTGACTTTCAGCCTCCTGAAATTGCCCACTCGAGTAATTGAGAAATTATATAGAGTTGTTAATTTAATAAATAAAAACTAAACTCGTGCTTCATACCCCACAACATTATTTTTTTTCATGTAAAAGACAGAGAGAGTTGTTTTTTGCGTAATATAGCACTTGGATAGCTCACCGCCCTTCCGTTTCCTAAAAGCCGAAAGGCCCGTGTCCGTACCTCCGTGCAGAGAAAAAGTCAGCAAACTCCAGTAGGACCCACTAGGGCCAAAGCCTGCCGGGGCTGTCAGATTGTTCGAAAAATTACTGCGACCTAGTTCACAAATGGCTCAAGAAATAACACGGTGGGTTTTAATCAGTAAAAGTCAGACACGACAATCCTCAGCAATTATTTCCGACGGCATAAAAGATCGCACTCGGCGTCATATTTTTTATATTAACGATATATATTTCGAAATCTCTCGAAAGAAAAATAAATCGGTTGATAAAAAACTTATTCATTCACCAAAGTCAATATAAAATGCCAAGAAACACTCATCATCACACATTTTCTCATAAGGATTTTATTATTAGAAAAACCTTTCCCGTAAAAACGTATTTGAGCAAGTTAAGGAGTACTAGCCAAAGTTTGAGGAGTTTGGGTAACAACATTCCCGACTTTCCTTGTTACCCAACTCTTGAAGAATACCCTTTTTATCTTGATTTAATTAGGTCTAAAAATAGTCATCTGTATGTATTAAAAGCTATAAAAAATAATGGCTAAAAATTCTGCCCCAGTAATCTAAAAAAAAATAATGGTATAAATGTTTTTATAATATAGGTACTGTCTGTTTTCCCGCGGTTTAACGCGCATCCCGTAGATACCCGAATCCAGACAAAATACGAGTATGTTACTCCTATGTTACTCTGGGATAGGCTAGCTTCCCAACAGTGAAATCATTTTTCAAATCGGTTCAGTAGTTTCGGAGCCTTTAAGGTACAGACGACAACAAGTCAACAACCTGTCAAATTTACCAAACGAATGTTAACCTTGCGGTTGAAAATCTATTGAAGAAATTTGATACATTGAAGCAGATTGATCCGTACAAACAAACAAAAAAGTTTCTTCTTTAACCGACTTAAAAAAAGGAGAAGAGTCTCAATTTGAGCGTAATTTTTTTTTCTTATATCACCATATACCATATTGAATACATAATTGAAACCAAAAAAAAAACTATCGCACATTAACAAGGCCAGTCACAGTAGTATTATCAACTCTATACACGTGCCTCGGGCGACTTAGTCAAAAGGCCGGCCCGGACACTCATACACTATTCAGAGGCGACTCGCCTGCTGCGACTAATTCGTTGAAAGATGGCCTTATTTTATGTGTTAAAAGCGAAATTAATTATTTTATAATAGTTACGACTAGTTTTACAGGTCCCAGAAAACAATTTAGACAGATACTGTCATAAAAAAACATAAAAATAAAAAAAAACGGTCGACTTGAGAACCTCCTCCTTGTTTTTGAAGTCGGTTAAAAATAAAAACATTTCTATGTCTCTATCTGTCAGGTAGTTATCTAGAACTTTATCTGGAACCTGAAACTGGCCGTTAGTATGTAAATGGAAAGTAAATAGATAGTTTAGACATTAGAGCCACCGCATACTACAGACTAAACTATCGCCCGATAAATGGTTGACAGTTCATCTCCATACTGATTTGAAAGGACCTATGAAGACGCAAAGAATTCAGTATATTGTAGGTATCTATACTTAAATTATAAAGTGAAAGTTTGTTTGTTTAAACGCACTAATCTCAGGAACTACTGGACCGATTTCGAAAATTATGTTAGTGTCCATTCATCGAGAAAAGCTAAAGGCTACTTTTTATCTGTCCCACGAGGCGCGGGCGATACCGTTGACTAGTGATCATTATAAAAAACTCCACAAACAAACAAACAACAAATTCCACTACATTATATTCCTTACAACAAAGCAACTGACTACATAATAAATACTTCGTCCTATCAGTAACACAGCCAGTCCCTCTGGGAGGTAGCGTGAAGACTCAGTGACGTCACTGAGACAAGTTCATGACGTCACGTATATGAATTCCGTATCTTTCCGCGTTTTTCTAAAAGGCAAATGGGGTAGTAGGTCGCCTTGATACCCTCGTGTAAGCTGTTGCTACTTTCTAAGTAATGCAGGTCGCGTGATAAGGGGTTTGTATTAAATATGGGATCTTGGTGTCATGTACATATGTGTTTTTTGTGAAGTTGAGCAACTTAGAATATGAAAAAAAACCGGCCAAGTGCGAGTTGGACTCGCGCGCGAAGAGTTCCGTACCAAGCTGTAGTTCCACGCTTGAGTAACAGATGGCGTTGTATTCAAATTGCATTGTCTTTATAATTTATTGTATGGGGACCCCCCTTAATGTATAACTTTTTTTAATTTTTAGTATTTGTTGTTATAGCGGCAACGAAAATACATCATTTGTGAAAATTTCAGCTTTCTAGCTATCACGGTTAATGAGATACAGCGTGGAGACAGACAGACAGACAGACAGACAACGAAGTCTTAGTAATAGGGTTCCGTTTTTACCCTTTGGGTACGGAACCCTAAAAACCAAGAAAATACATTTATTAAAGAGTGGAACTTGTTTTTTTAAGGCCGGTCGAATACTTGGATAATTTAATAAATATCTTATTTATTTCTTTCGTTTGGGCAATCGGCTACACAAGAAAATTATCATCATCAGCCTTTTTTCATCCCACTGCTAGGCTTCCCGCCTCTCACACAGAGAAGGACTGACCGTTAATCACCACTCTTGCTCAATGCGGCTAGGTACTGACGACAGCACATCAAGTTACCACAATCTGTCAAATTTCTTCAGTCGATTTTCAACCTTGTCACAGTAGCGGAAGGTTAATGTATGGTTGGTAAAATTTGACAGATTCGGGTAGGTTGATCTGCTGTCGTCCGTACAAGAAATTAAAAATTTAAAAATGAGATGGAATCAGTGATTATCTCTTATAAAACATCTGACAACCCGTTGCCCGAGTAACTGGGCTGAGGAGACCAGGTAGATAGTCGGCATACTCAGCAGCGTCCTAATAGAGTAGAATCAGTCCATAAGATAGTTGAGAAATGGCTAGCTAGGCAGATGAATAAACAGCTTAATGGGCATGGCACATTGTACCGGCACGGTCACGGCACAGCAAATAACGTGTCATTTAAATTTGAACATTAAATCGTATGACGTAAGATATATTTCATAACGTCAATACAAAAAAGCCAACGGTGCGGCGGGCTGTCAGCGCGCGGTTTCCTATCTAACAACTCACGTTGTTATGAAATATTATGTATCATATCATACGTCATACAATTTAATGTTCAAATTTAAATGACACGTTATTTGCTGTGCCGTGACCGTGCCGGTACAATGTGCCATGACCCTNAAGATATATTTCATAACGTCAATACAAAAAAGCCAACGGTGCGGCGGGCTGTCAGCGCGCGGTTTCCTATCTAACAACTCACGTTGTTATGAAATATTATGTATCATATCATACGTCATACAATTTAATGTTCAAATTTAAATGACACGTTATTTGCTGTGCCGTGACCGTGCCGGTACAATGTGCAATGACCATATATCCTACACAGTTTAGAATTAATTAAACCGGCTACCAAATGAAGCGTGGACTACGCTAAGCTGAATATTTGGTTTATTCCATGAAATTCCCCCGTGTTTCAGTTATTTGAACTAAGCTTAGTGGAAAATACTCTACGGAAATACATATCATCTGTTTTTGGTTCACAAAGTTCAATTTTAGTATTATGGTTTGCTTCTGTTTAATTTTAAACTAATTTATTATTCATGGAAAGTACATATATAAATGAAATGAAATTATCTTTGTGTATTTAGTTAGCTTTTTAAAGGTAGTATTGTTCCGTTTTGAAAGGTTTTCCGGGCTTGGCAGAAGATTGTTTTGCTGGAAAATTCTGTCTCTTACTAGCTTTTTCGCGTCATGGATTGGTATCAAAATGGGTTGGCGTCAAAGTTGGTGGTTTACACTGCTGGAAACGCCCAATACAGCGATATCAAACACAAGATATTAAACACCTTGTCACCAGCCACTGGCGATTGTCGCCGGTGCGCGGTGCCCCGTTTGCGTCGACCCTAAACCGAACTATTCACAAAACCTTATTCCAACCAAGAAGTTCGAAACTCGAAAAATAAAACGAGATTTCAAAAATTTGAAAATTGACGGCTACAGTTTGGAAGGGCGCATTTGTTTTAAGTCCGTCTTTCTAGTAGGTCGCACGTTATTTAAAACGGTCGGTGTGCATTGAAAGTTCTTTGTTCTTAAGTTTTAATACTAATAATGAGGGAAATAGTTCATATACAGGCTGGCCAATGCGGCAACCAAATCGGTGCTAAGGTAAGACATCCATACATGACCTTCCGTAGGACAATTTTGCCCAATTACGTATCATATGGCTGATCAAACGCATGTCAAACGTTTCCTTTCGAAAATTTATTATAATTGCGTAAATATTTACTGCAGGCATAGACGCAGTATATGATACGTAATTGGTGCGATAGGAAGTCGTAAAATTGACGTAATTTGCCGTTCAGCGTAGAGTCGAGCTAGCAATTTATCTGGCAGGTCTTATTACCTTAAACTGAAATCCCGCAAATTTTGTACGAACTGCGAAACTAAGGTGAGCTCTAAATTCCCAGCCACGCAAAACCGATCTAGTATGCCTGCATTTGACACTGACATCTGCCATCTATTTCAGTTCTGGGAGGTAATATCTGATGAGCATGGTATTGACCCCACTGGCACTTACCACGGCGACTCCGACCTACAACTGGAACGCATCAATGTGTACTACAACGAAGCCACGGGAGGAAAGTATGTGCCACGAGCCATTCTTGTCGACCTCGAGCCGGGGACCATGGACTCCGTGCGCTCAGGACCCTTTGGACAAATCTTCCGGCCTGACAACTTCGTCTTCGGGCAATCGGGTGCAGGCAACAACTGGGCTAAGGGACACTACACGGAAGGTGCGGAACTAGTGGACTCTGTCCTTGATGTAGTTAGGAAGGAAGCTGAAGGATGCGACTGTCTTCAAGGATTTCAACTCACACATTCCCTTGGAGGAGGCACAGGCGCTGGACTGGGGACCTTACTCATCTCAAAGATTCGAGAGGAGTATCCTGATCGCATTATGAATACTTTTAGTGTAGTACCTTCTCCCAAAGTATCTGATACTGTAGTCGAACCTTACAACGCCACCCTCTCTGTGCATCAGCTGGTAGAAAACACTGATGAATCCTACTGCATTGACAATGAAGCTCTTTATGACATTTGTTTCCGTACTCTCAAGTTGACCACACCGACCTACGGCGATTTGAACCATCTCGTTTCTGCGACAATGTCGGGTGTCACCACTTGTCTTAGATTCCCTGGTCAATTGAATGCTGATTTGAGGAAGCTGGCTGTGAATATGGTTCCGTTCCCTCGTCTGCACTTCTTTATCCCAGGGTTTGCGCCTTTGACATCTAGAGGAAGCCAGCAGTACCGAGCACTGACTGTTCCCGAGTTGACGCAACAGATGTTTGACGCTAAGAATATGATGGCGGCGTGTGATCCTCGTCACGGCAGGTACCTGACAGTCGCAGCTGTGTTCAGAGGCCGCATGTCGATGAAGGAGGTGGATGAGCAGATGATGAATATACAGAACAAGAATTCCTCGTACTTTGTGGAGTGGATCCCGAATAACGTGAAGACAGCGGTGTGCGACATTCCACCGCGAGGTTTGAAGATGTCTGCAACTTTTATTGGGAACTCAACAGCTATCCAGGAGTTATTCAAGCGTATTTCTGAGCAGTTCACGGCTATGTTCAGGCGTAAAGCTTTCTTACATTGGTACACTGGCGAGGGTATGGATGAGATGGAGTTCACTGAGGCGGAGAGTAACATGAATGACCTGGTGTCGGAATACCAGCAGTATCAGGATGCCACCGCTGAGGAAGAAGGCGAATTTGATGAAGAAGAAGAGGGTGGTGACGAAGGAGACTAGACAGCGTTTTGTTAAGTTTTTCATTATATTTTATATATGATCGTTTTTATTTAATGAATACATTCATGGCAGCCTACAAGTTTTTTTGTTTGCTTATGCATTAGTATAAACATTGACACACCATCAATCAAAGCTCTGCTGTCAAATGACATGACGCACGGTGATGCTTTGTTGCAGCCGGCAAAGGATTTCATATTAATACACACACCAACATACACATGAAGTATATATATTTTAGATTTTCCGAAGAGGCTTTCCAAAAGATAATATTACCGTGCCAAAAGTGGCTCCAGAATACAACTGACTTCAAGAGTTAACTAGAATTTCATCTCATTTGGTTCAGCTGTTTTATTGAAAAACCGTAACAAACGTGCTTTCGCATTTATTTTCCATCCGCAATTCCAAGCGTCCCAAGCTGCGCGCACTTCGCGCACGTTAATAATAAATAGCCTGTATGTTATTCTGATGTATTAGCTATATTACTACCAACTTATATCAAAATCCGTTCAGCAGTTTACGCGTGAAGAGTTTCAAACAAACTCACCCACTTTCGCTTTTAGCATATTATATAGTGTGATATGACTATTAATGCTTCTTTGTAACAATATCGGGTACAAACCCAGCATTCTTATACAAACCATTTAAATATTAACTTCACAGTCTGGTCACAGTAGCAACCATAACCAGAGCTAAATAATTCATCGTCTTCGTCCTGGAAATAAAGTTTTATTTTGAGAGCCACCGAATGAACCTGGAGTTCGCGGGATTTGCGAAGACGTGATAATATTAACTTTTGATATATGGACGATGTTGACTAACGGCCGTTCCCAATAACCTATCTATCTCTGGATTTGCTTACTAGAGATAGAATTTACATACAAATAATGTCAAATTCTTATCTCTAGTAAGCAAATCCACAGATAGACAATATAGCAGGTCAACATACACAAATCAGTCAAATTTTACCATTCGAATGTATATGTTGCAGTCAAAACTCTTAACCAGTCAAAACTACTATTGACTAGCAAAATCAGTCAAAACTACTTTTGACCGTAAGCTTTAGTCAATAATAGTTTTGACTAAAATAACAGTCAAAAGTACTTTTGCCCAATGGCGTTGGTTAAAACTACTTTTGACCAAGAGATTCCGTCAAAAGCAGTTTTGACTGGTTGTATCAGTCAAAACTCTTAAAAAGGGTAAAGGGGGTCGATAAAAAAAAAACGACAAACGCACATATGAACTTTTATATTACTAGTTTGCAACATGCAAGCAAGCATGCATCATTCAGCAATAATGGTTTCTGTCATGGCTACGGCGCTGCAGGGCTCCGGCGGTCCCACGCGAATTTATCGTCGCAGATAGGTTTAACGCTCACCACCGCAGCTTCGGCTTGCTGGCCGGCAGATGATTTTTGTGGGATTAGCACTTCTTTATATGTAGAAACGTGAGCTCTTGATGGATGACTCCTACACATAAAAGGCGTTCTACCCTGCTTGCACTTCCAACTAATCCAGATTTGGTAGGGCTCTTTGTGTCTTTCCTACATCAGCCGTGTCACTAGGTACTTAGACCGACTCCATTCGATTATCGCGGTGTTATTTGATAGTTTTCCCTATATTTTGGATCATTTAAAATACCAACTCTGAGTCTCCAAATTCCTACAGCTCATCTCGAGGTTGTATTGGAAGTACTAGTTCTTTCGATTGATCATGAGATGTAGTGTAGTGTCGAAAATACGAAACTTTGGCTGGTGTTAACTTCGAAATTAAAATGACCCGGCTCGACTTGAAATTCTGCGTTTTTCACGTCTGTGATTATATGTTTTGGATGTATGAAAATCTCTCAGTCGTTCTGGTATTCTATCCAGAGGTTTCAATACAGAGGTCCTGAAAATGCGCTCCCCGAAATGGTTTCAGTAAAGGGATGGTACTGCAGTGTTTCTTGCGCTCGACTTGGACGGGGGCCACCTGCGTGCCCCAAATACTCTATCCATTTGTATCAATAGGTTCATTCCTTTGTTTTTGAAATTAGGGGATACAATGAATTATTACTATTGAATATTGCTTTTTTATTCAACAAGGTTATAATTTCCTATTTTCCTAACGTACCATAATGATTCTTCTATGTCCGGCAGACTGCAACGCACGCTCGCTGGGAGCGGGACCCTGTCCGAGGGCCGGTGGGCTCTTGGTCTGATGATTTAAATTTATTAGATCTAGATTCTCGACCGCACGTTTTTTAAAACGAACCTTTTGGTAAATGCACTATTTCTGCTCTCTCAATGTATATTCCTAAGCTTTATTCCGATGTCAATTCGTCACGACCAGAGAAAGTGAGTTTGTGGAAGTTCAATAAAACTATCGAATTTTTCTCATATTAATTCTGCAAAAATTATAGCGACATATTTACCAAAAAACTAGCTAAATGCAAGTCGGACTCGTGCACGAAGGGTTCCGTACAAAATAACACGTTTGTTCCCATACAACCCCTAAAATAACAATCATTTTATTAAGTTACAAATCGGCTGTCAAAATTTCAGCTCTGGTTCACGAGATACTGCATAGTGACAGACGGGTATACAGACGACAGCGAAGTCTTAGTTAGCACAGGTAACAGGGTCCCATTCTATGCATCCCAAAATGCATAAGCGTTGATTTTAGTTACTGTCATGACAATAGATGTCGCGGCCATAACCACAGATGCAACAGAGAGAAGAATATTAAAACATTAATATGGCTTACATGTTTGTATTGCTATGCAAATATTCGCAATGGCACGACTCTCGAGTCTCCATTACTTTGCATTCTCACGCTTCGAAAATAATCCAATTGGAATTTTCAAGAATTTGTAGTATTCTATGCTGTTCTTCTAAGTTTAGTTTAGTTTTATACACCCTGATACGGGTTCAGGGTACAGTCAGTCAGGGTAGTGTACCCAAATCTGTCAAATTTTACCAATCGAACATTAACCTTCCACTATTGTGATAAGGTTGAAAATATATCGCAGAAATTTGACAGGTATATATGTTGCAGTCAAAACTCTTAACCAGTCAAAACTACTATTGACCAGCAAAATCAGTCAAAACTACTTTTGACTAAAGAGGTTGGTTAAAACTGATTTTGACTGAAAATTATTGGTCAAAAGTACTTTTGACTGAAATTTTGGCAGTCAAAAGTACTTTTGACTGACGCTCTTGGTCAAAAGTAGTTTTAACTGAAATAAAGCATCAGTCAAAAGTGCTATTAACTCGTTAGATGTGAATGATGTGATAGTGATGACTAGACATCGGATATATGCATTTGCATTTTTGCATATGCAAATGCATATAATGCTATTTTTATAGCGTTATTGCATATAATGGTATTTTTCACTGACGGTGCTTATTTCAGTAGTTGTACGTGTTAGGTGTGTATTATGCCGTCGACATATTTGAGGATATTTCAATAAAAAAAATATTGCTCTTATTGCCACACATTTCAGCAATATACCGATGCAATTGAGAAACTAGAAACTAAAAATCTTCCTTTGTGCAAGTCCTTAGAATATATTAGAAACAATGATTGAACAGAGTAACACCCTTCCGAGTTCAATATCGCAAAAGGTTCGTAGCAAATTAGATGCAGTTTTGTGTAAAACCCTGATCTTGAGGAAATTAAGAAAATTAACTCATTTATCAACGGCCCCGGACAATCTCTGCTGAGGAGGTCTCTGCAGAAAGTGCGCCAAAATTCAAATTCTGTCCGGTAACGTCAGTTGATGTCGAAAGGTCATTTTCAGCCTATAAATTAATATCAAGCGACAAGCGTCACAAGTTTGCTGTAGAAAACTTGGAAAAATATATTATTGTATATTGTCACAAAAATTATAATAAATAAACGTTAATTATATTATAATACATAATAATGAATAGTTTTTGATTGTGCATATTCAGTGCATATTTTGCCCTTTTTTAGAGCATATTTGCATGCATATTTTGGCATTTTAATAGTGCATATAATCCGATGTCTAGTGATGACCTAAATTAGAATGTTCTAAGTATTATGTTGAATAATGTGTATTATTCCGAATGTTTATTTATTGCTATAAATAAATGTCCTGAAACATCGTTAAAAGTCAGGTTTTAATGGCAGAAACGAATCGCTGTAAATTCGACTCCACGTAGTCTTGTCTGTCCTACCCCTAGAGTGTAATTCAAAATCGCGTAGGCGCGGAGGGGCGAGGCGGGCCGCGAGTTGAGGAGCAGGTGGTTGTAACACTCGCTACCGCGGCTGAGGCTGGCCGGCT